>WAAF01016007.1:55725-104166 GCA_013400475.1 Tricholaema leucomelas
GGGGGGGCGGGGGGGGGATGAGGGGGGGGGAGCTGCTGGGGATGGGGTGGCCAATGGGGGGATGATGGGGGGGAGCTGCTGGGGATGGGGTGGCCAATGGGGAGTCTATGGGGAGGTGATGGGGAGGGGAGGCTGCTGGGGATGGAGTGGCCGATGGGGACAGGGACTAAAGCTGCTGCTGTGGGGCTGAGCAGCAGGGCAGGAGCTGGGGGAGCAGCCACCACTCCCTGACCATCTGCTTGCCCCCAGCTGTCGCCTCGGATCGCATCTCCATCCACTCCATGGGCCACATGACACCTGCCCTGTCACCCCAAAACCTCCTCTCCTGTGACACCCGCAACCAGCGGGGCTGCAGCGGGGGGCGGCTGGATGGTGCCTGGTGGTACCTCCGCAGGCGAGGGTGAGTGGGGCTGGCGTGAGGGGAAGGGGCAGAGGCTGCCCCAGTGTTGGAGTGGGATAAGAGGGTTCAAGGTTCTGGTTACCTGGGAAGAGCTCAGAGGTGCCCCTTGTGCGTCCTGTCCCCTGGGATGCACTTTGGGGGGGAGAGGTGAAGGAGAGGGTTTGGGGATTGAGGTGGGAATGGAGAGTGGGGAGTAGGGATGGGAGCAGGGAGCAAGGTGGGGATGGAGAGTGGGAATGGAGATCAAAGTAGGGATAGAGAGTAGGGGGTGGGAATGGGAGTGGGAATGGAGATCAAGGTAGGGATAGAGAGTAGGGGGTGGGAATGGGAGTGGGAATGGAGATCAAAGGAGGGATAGGGAGTAGGGGGTGGGAGTGGGAGTGGGTAGGGGGATNGTAGGGGGTGGGAATGGGAGTGGGAATGGGGATCAAAGTAGGGATAGAGAGTAGGGGGTGGGAATGGGAGTGGGAATGGGGATCAAAGTAGGGATAGAGAGTAGGGGGTGGGAATGGGGATCAAAGTAGGGTTGGAGAGTGGGGTTTGGGAATGGGGATCAAGGTAGGGATAGAGAGTAGGGTGTGAAAATGGGAATCAAAGTAGGGATAGAGAGTAGGGTGTGAGAATGGGGGTGAGAAAAGGGATCAAAGTAAGGATAGAGAAGGAGGTCTGGGAATGGGGATCAAAAGTAGGATTGGAGAGTGGGGTTTAGGAATGGGGATCAAAGTGGGGATGAGGAGTGGGGTTTGGAGGTGGCAAAGGGAGTGAGGAGCAAAGTGGGGATGGTGAGTGGTGAGGGGAGGCTTGGGGATGGGGATAGAAATGAGGATCAAGGCAGGGATGGAGAGTGGGGTTTGAGGAAGGGGCTGTGAGTGGGGGTCAGAGTGGAGCTGGAGCTAGGTGGTCCTTCTCCTCCTCATGTCCTTGTCCCTCCTCTGCTCAGGGTGGTGACAGACGAGTGCTACCCCTTCACCAGCCAGGAGAGCCAGCCGGTGGCACAGCCCTGCATGATGCACAGCCGCTCCACCGGCAGGGGCAAGCGCCAGGCCACCGCCCGCTGCCCCAACCCCCAGACCCACGCCAATGACATCTACCAGTCCACTCCTGCCTACCGCCTCTCCTCCAGCGTGAGTGCCCGCGGGACGCGGCCAGCAGGGGCACAGCCGCCGGCGTGGGCGAAGCAGGAAGGGGCTTGGCTCGGGGTGGTTTTGTTTACTTGGGAATGCCAAGTTTGGGAATGAAGCTGGGAAAATCCCACTGTGGAGTGCCGCGGGGAGCTGCTTCTCCACCCAGCGTCTCCACGGCACCCACCCCTGGCTGCTGAAACAGCCTCTGCCTGCCTCTCTGAGGGGTGGGAGGGCAGTGCCAGGGGTGCCGATCCTGCTGCCAACCAACTCTCTGCTTGCAGGAGAAGGAAATCATGAAGGAGCTGATGGAGAATGGTCCTGTGCAAGGTAGGGAGCCAAGGTGGGCACCTCACCCACATGCCCCAACTCTGGGGGGGGGCACGAGGTGGCTGTAGTAGGGACCCAAGGTGGGCACCCCACCCACATACCCCAGTACTGGGGGCATGAGGTGGATCACAGGATCACAGTCTCACAGTATCACCGAGGTTGGAAGAGACCTCACAGATCATCAAGTCCAACCCTTTTACCACAGAGCTCAAGGCTAGACCATGGCACCAAGTGCCACGTCCAACCTTGCCTTGAACAGCCCCAGGGACGGCGACGCCACCACCTCCCCGGGCAGCCCATTCCAGTAGCCAATGACTCTCTAAATGGGGCAGGGAGCCAAGGTGGGCACCCCACCCGCACACCCCAACGCTGGGGGCTGGGAGTAGGTGGGGGAAGCTGCCCTGCCTGAGGCTGGGGACCCCCCACAGACACCTTGGCTGCTTGCCCTGCGTCGTGTTTAGCCACATGCCCAGGCAGTGCCCTGCTCTCGCCAGCCCCAGGGTGCCCGTCACGCTGCCCACACCCGCGGGCACTTGTTGCTCATTAACTCCAGAGATTTAATCTCCCTCTCAGCGGTTGGCACTTGGTTCCTTGATGGGTTTGCTTGTTCTAAGCCTCCTCTCACTCTTGTCTCACCGCCCAGGGGAGGATCCAGCTCCTCTTTCCCTCCTCCTGGGTGATGTCCCTCTCCGTGTCCCCAGTGCCTGTATTCTCCACCCTGGGGGACACACCATGCTTAGCACCCTCATCCCTTGGGATGTGGGCAGCATCCCCAGACTCTTTCCCTCTTCCCACAGCCATCCTGGAGGTGCATGAGGATTTCTTCATGTACAAGAGTGGGATCTACCGGCACACGCCGGTGGCCGAGGGGAAGGGAGCAAAGCACCAGAGACACGGGACCCACTCGGTCAAAATCACTGGGTAGGTGAAGAGGGGGTGGTGTGGGGGGCTGGGGGAGGCAGAGAGCCCTGGTCTGGGGCGGGGAGAATCACTCTGGTGGAGGAGGAAAGGTGTCCTGTCCCTTAGAACAGGGAGAGGAGGTGTGGAGGGAAGGGGGGTGCAGGGAGTGATGCTGGGGAGGGCTCCTGGGGGCCAATCAGAGAATGGGTTGGGTTGGAAGGGACCTTAAAACTCATCCAGCTCCAACCCCCTGCCGTGGGCAGGGACCACCTCCCACCAGCCCAGGCTGCTCAAGGACTCATCCAGCCTGGCCTTGAACACCCCCAGGGAGGGCACATCCACAACCAACCCTGGGCAACCTGTGCCAGTGTCTCCCCACCCTCACTGTCAAGAATCAATTCCTACTCTCCATCTCCCCTCTCCCAGCTTCCATCCACTGCCTCTCATCCATAAATCCTTAAAAAGTCCCTCCCCAGCTTTCCTGTGCTCGTCCCAGGCCTGTGGGATGAAACAAGTGACACGAGTGTGCAGTGCTCAGCCCTCTCAAAGGAGAAAGGGAGGCAGGTTGGAGGTGCAGAGCTGAAGGAGGGGGCTGGGGCTGAGCGGGGCAGCAGCTGCCCTGTGCTGGTCGCTTCCTTCCTCCTCCCGTGGCTAAATATCGCTGCTGTATTTCGGGAGCGGACGTAAATGCCTCAGGCTGGTCCTCGGGAGGGAGGTCCCAGAGCCAGGAAACGAGCAGGGTTTAACAACAGCAACCTGCCTCTCACGGTGCCAGGCAAGGTGATGCCCACCCTCTGCCCCCCCTTTACTCACCCCTTTGTCCTCCCGGCGCAGGTGGGGTGAAGAGCAGCTGCCCGACGGCCAGACCCAGAAGTACTGGGTGAGTGCCAGTGGGTGCCCACAAGCTGGGGGCTGACTGGGATGGGTGGGCTCATGCCACCGTGCCCAGGGAAGGGTTCAAGTCCAGGAGGACACCCAGCACTGACTGACGTCTCTTTCCCCCCCCCTCCCCCCACCTTCTGCAGACCGCTGCCAACTCCTGGGGCACGGCGTGGGGCGAGGGTGGGCACTTCCGCATCGCCAGGGGCATCAACGAGTGCGAGGTGGAGACCTTCGTGGTGGGCGTCTGGGGCCGTGTCAGCATGGAGGACATGCCCCACAAGTGACCACCTGGCTGCCCACGGCCCTTTCCCACCCTACCCTCTCCCCCCCCNCTGACCTCATGCAGCTCCGTGCCATCGGGCAGGGGGATGGGACTGCCCCCCTGCGTGCCCGTGGCTGGGGGCTGTGTGCCCCCCACCGTGCTGACGTGGCGGCTGGGTGCAGTGGTGCGTGTGGGTGGGTGCCGCGGGGGCTGGTCCCGCATCCCATGGGATTTAGCCGCTAATCCCCCTCTTTGCTCCAGGCTTGGCTGGCTTTTGGTGGCAGCTGGGGGCTCTTCAAAGGTAGCCATCCCCCCCCATCCCTGCCCCACATCCCCACCTAGAACTGGTGGTGGTGGCTTCGCCATCCTCATCTTGCCACCCATTACCAGTGGGCACTGGGCTGGGGAAGAGCTGCAGTGCCAGAGCTCATCCACCTCCCCCCCCCACCCCCCTCATTTTGTCTTGCTCTGGAGTTGAGGGGGTTAAAATAACCCAGCAGTGCCTGGGGGAGGAGGAGGAGGAGGAGGGAGGGAGGGAGAGGAGAAGTTCACCGATGTCGCCGAGCCTGAAGGAGCCCCAAGTCTGGGTGCTGTAGGCTGAGAATGGGGCTGGGGTCCTCACCCTTCCCTCTGCCCGTCCCTATGGTGCTATGGGTCCTGCCACCCCAATTCTGGGGCCTTCGGGGGACAGGGAAAGGCTCAGTCCCACACAGTGTCCCTGTCCTGGTGGGGCCACAATTGGGGACCAGGCAGCAGCACAGCTCTCTCCACTGCTCCTTTCCCTCCCCCCCCTCAACCCCCTCCCCGGGGCTCTACTTTTAAGACTTTTTGTTTGGTTTTGGTATTTATTTTGCTTTTTATTATTTGTAAATAAACATTTGGAAGCCTCAGGGCCAGGAGGCTCCTTCCTCGCGTGGGAGTGGGTGGTGCGTGTGGCCCTGCTGTCCCCTGCCTGCCTCTGTCCCATGGCAAGGGGGGAGCTGCCCCAGCAGCGGCCCCGGGAAGGGCTGAGGAGGGGGTTGAGATAAGGTCCTCGCTCATTGTGCACCTTCCGCATCCGCTGGCTTCTGGTGGCCACAGCCAAGGGACGCTGCTGGACCCACCACGAGCAGGCGCAGCCACCCAGGCTGTCACTCGTCGTCTGGAGTGGCACTGTGGCCACCCTGCAGCCCGGTGTGCCACCACCGGGAGTGCCACCACCGCTGTCGCTGCAAGCCAGGAGAGGTACTGCCGCTGGGTGTGCCAATAGAGTGAAGACAGACACCGTGGACATTCCACAGCCAGGAGTGCCACCGAAGTCGGCTGTGCCACCGAAGTCAGCTGTGCCACCACAGCCGCCTTGACCCACTGAATGCAAGGGTGCCAGCAGGGATGGGCACGCCACTAGTGCCAGATGCGCCACCACAGCCACACTGACCAACAAAGCCAGTGGTACCGCCACAAACGGGTATGCCAGGACAGCCAGGTGTGTCAGCACAGCCACGAGTGTCACCGAAGCCAGAGGTGCCACCACAGCCACCGCCCCTCGGCCTGACCTTCCACCGCAGCGGGGGCCAGGGCAGAGCCGTGGCCGCGGGGCAGAGCTGTGGGCACTGTTGCCGCGTTCCAAGCTGTGTTTATCTCTGCCTTTCCTGCTGTTATTGCGCCCAGAGCCACCCTCTGCCCGGGCACCCGCACAGTGCCACCAGCAGCAGCCAGGCAGGGGACGAGGTGCCCATAGGGTGGAGGTTTGGCGCCACCTGGTGGTGACAGGCGGTACCTGCCGGCCGCTGTGGCAGCGGGAGCGGACAGAGGCGCTCAGGGGATGGAAGGAAAGACAGACAGAAGAGGGGTGATGCACAGACTCACAGGGGATGGACAGATGGACACAGAGGGGATATACAGACAGACAGGGGAATGTACAGACAGGCACAGAGGGGATGTACAGACACGCAGGGGATGGACAGACAGACAGACACAGAAGGGATATACAGACACACAGGAGGATGGACAGACAGACACAGAAGGGATATAAAGACACCCACAGGATGTACAGACAGGGGATGTACAGACAGACACTCAGGGGATATACAGACACACAGGGGGATGTACAGACAGGGGATGGACAGGCAGACAGACACAGAAGGGATATACAGACACACAGGGGGATGTACAGACAGACACTGAGAGGATATACAGACACACAGGGGATGGACAGACAGACACAGAAGGAATATAAAAACACCCACAGGATGTACAGACAGGGGATGTACAGAGAGACAGACACTGAGAGGATATACAGACACAGAGGGGATGGACAGACAGGGGATGTACAGAGAGACAGACACTGAGAGGATATACAGACACAGAGGGGATGGACAGACAGGGGATGTACAGACACACAGGGGATGGACAGACAGACAGACAGACACAGGAGGGATGTACAGACAGACGCAGAGAGGATATATAGATACACACAGAGAGGAGATGGGCAGACACATGGACACACACAGGGGATACACTGAAAGACAGAGAGGATCTACAGACACACAGAGAAGATGGACAGACAGACAGACAGGTACAGGATAGGTATAGACACACCCCAGGGATGCACAGACACGTGGAGGGTAAGGACAGACAGACAGACACACAGCTATAATCTTCCCCTACACCTCCACTCATCCCTGCTGCTGCTGCACATCAGCCCCAGCCAGGACAGTGACAGCCTGCAGAGGTGGTGCTGGCTGCAGTACAGGTGTGGGGCTGCTGGCCCCCACTGCCTGTTTTCAACCCCCTCCAAGAGCTTGGGCAGCTCTGACTCAAGCCAAGAGCAGGAGAAACATTGCAGGGCTGATTTGTGATGCTCCAGCACACAAAGTTCTGCCTTTGGCTGAAGCTGAGGAAAACACCAAGGGCTGCTTATCGCTGCTGGAAGGGGCAGATAAGGAGCTGGGGGATGGAATGGTTTGGGTTGGAAAGGACCTTGAAGATGGAGTCCAAGCAATTAACCCAGCACTGCCAAGCTACCACTAAAACCCTGTCCCTCAGCATCACATCTCTATGGCTCTGAAACCCCCCTCCAGGGGATGGGGGACTCCACCAGCCTTTATTTTCCTCCATCAAAAACTCCTCCCAACACTCAGCAGCTTCTCCAGAAGCCACTCTTGAGGCCATATTTGCTTTTAATACTTTCAAACACAACAAAGCCCTGCGTTTTTTTTTCTGCTCCCAAAGCCCCTTCCAGTATTTCCACTTAATGAATTAGAAAGAATTTGATAGAATGAAACAACCAATTTAGGTTTGGGTCAATGGTTACTGCAATGCTCCCCTTCTGTGCAGGGTTTGGAAGGCAGGAGCTGGTGATGCAAAGTGTCTTGGTAAGGTTTGGGTTGATGGAGCAAAGTTAGAGGTGGGCAGAGTCACAGAGGTTGGAAGGGACCCAAAGAGATCACCCAGTTCAACCCCACCTCCCAGAGCAGGACCATCCAATCTAGCTCAGGTCACACAGAACACATCCAGACAGGCCTGGAAAGGCTCCAGAGAAGGAGACTCCACAACCTCTCTGGGCAGCCTGTGCCAGGGCTCTGGGACCCTTCCAGGCAAGAAGTTGCCCCTTGTGTTGAGCTGGAACCTCCTGTGCTGCAGCTTCCATCCATTGCTGCTTGTCCTGTCCCAGGGAGCAGTGAGCAGAGCCTGTCCCCCACTCCTGACCCCCAGCCCTCAGATAGTTATCAACATTTATTCAATCCCCTCTCAGTCTTCTCTTCTCCAGACTAAGCAGCCCCAGGTCCCTCAGCCTCTCCTCATCAGGCAGTGCTCCACTCCCCTCATCATCCTCATAGCCCTCCCTTGGACTTTTTCCAGCAGATCCCTGTCCCTCTGAAACTGGGGAGCCCAAAACTGAAGGCAGTGCTCCAGATGAGGTCTCACCAGGGCAGAATAGAGGGGAAGGAGAACCTCCAACTATTACTGCCTAGAACTACCTGAAGGGAGGCTGTAGCCAGGTGGGGTTGGGCTCTGCTGCCAGGCAACCAGCAACAGAAGGGGACACAGCCTCAAGCTGTGGCAGGGCAGGTTCAGGCTGGATGTTAGGAGGAAGTTGTTGTCAGAGAGAGTGATTGGCATTGGAATGGGCTGCCCAGGGAGGTGGTGGAGTGGCCGTGGCTGGAGGTGTTGAAGCCAAGCCTGGCTGGGGCACTTAGTGCCATGGTCTGGTTGCTTGGCCAGGGCTGGGTGCTAGGTTGGGCTGGCTGAGCTTGGAGCTCTTTTCCACCCTGCTTGATTCTCTGATTCCCTTGATCTGCTGGACACAGTCCTCTTAATACACCCCAGGATCCCATTGACCTTCTTGTCCAGCAGGGCACATTGCTGTGCCATGGATGTTATCCACCTGCACCGCCAGGTTCAGATTGGATGTTAGGAAGAAGTCCTTCACTGTGAGGGTGGTGAGACACTGGAACAAGCAGCTCAGGGAGGTGGTGTAAGCCTCATCCCTAGAGGTGTTTAAGGCCAGTCTGGATGAGGCTCTGATCAACCTTATCTAGTGAGGTGTCCCTGCCCCGGGCAGGGTGGCTGGAGCTGGATGATCCTTGAGGTCCCCTTCCAGCCCTGACAGTTCTGTGTTTCCTTCCTCAAGGCCCACTAAAGGATGCTCATAGAATCACAGACCTGTCAGGGTTGGAAGAGACCTCAAGGATCATCTAGTTCCAACCCCTCTACCACAGGCAGGGACATTTTCTCCTAGACCAGGTGGAAAACCACAACAACAAAGCTCCCCTGTGTTGGCCAAATCTTCATTCACACCTCAGCAGCAGACCCCAGCCCTCTGCTTTTCTCCAAGTGGCCATAAAACGTGTGAGAAGCCAGCCCAGGAAGAGTGTCTTGAGTTCTGGAAGCAGCACCTAGAGCAGGGCTACAGCACAAGATATGTCCTCTGCCCACACCCCAGAGCTGCTGCTGGCTGCACAGAGAGGGTGACACCACACAGGGCACTGTCCCCAAGAGCTGCCTCACAAACACAAAGCAGCCAGGGACCAGTGCACGTTGCCTTTTATTCCAAAGCTGTAAAAATCAGCTCTAAACTGTGTCAGAGTTTGGCTTTAGCAGGCAGAGGTGGATCTAGAAAGACGTTGGCATCAAGGTAGGGGTTGATGATCCTGCATGGTGGAGAGAAAGAAGGCTCAAAGCCCCAGAACTCTGGAGTGTTTCCAGCACAGATGAAGGGTTTGACATGCTCCTGGTGAGGAAGAGCCAGCTGCAAGGTGAGGAAGAACAAGCTCTGCCATCACTTGTGCCCTTCTTGGTGCTTTTCAGAGGAAGGCTCAGCTCTCAGTCACCAGAGAGTCCCCAAAAGCACGTTGAGATGGAGCTGGTCCACCACAAACACCTCACCAAGCAGAGGGACAGCACAGGTAGGGGCTAAGCAAGATTTGTAACTGGCAAGGGATGATCTAAGCCCTCCCTGGGAGGCATGGCACAGGCTACTGCTTTGGCTGTCCCACCTCTAGGCTCCACTTTGCCCACTGTGGCACAAGGAATCGAAGGGCCCCAGCAGGGCTCCTTGGGCACAACAGGCTGGAACGCCAGCCCCAAGGGGAGGGCAGTGGGGACAAGTCAGGAGACTCAGCCACATCCTGAGGCTGGTAGCTGTTCCAGGAGACAGCCCAGAGAGCTGGCAGCCCTCACATCATGCGAGTCACCACCATGGTGAGGAAGTCCTCGTAGCTGAGCCGGACGTTGCCCACCAGGCCTGTGTCCTTCTCGCGGAAGGCGTCGGTGGTGCTCTGCAGCTGCATGCAGATGTGGATGAAACGATCCAGCTGGATGCTGGGGTTGGAGGATCTCTGGCCATAACGGGCCAGCAGCAGCTGGCTGAACTGGGGGCTCAGGTTGTAGCCCATCTGGGTGAAAGCTGGCAGCAAGAAAACATCAGGATGAGGAGAGGCGAAGCAACCTCCCTGCCGAAGTGACCTCCCTGCCCACCGCGGCTCTGCTGCTGGGTGTGCAGGGGCAGGGCTCTCAGCAGGGAGCAAGCAAAGCAGGGCACAAATTCCTGACATTCTTCCCCTCCATCAGGCACAAAACACACCCAAGTTCCTCCCAAAAGAAACACAAGCTTTAGCCACATGCCATTTGGGGGAGGGGGGGCAGGGGAGGGCATTTTGGGTTTCCTTAAGGAAGGAAGTTTAGGTCACAGCCCTGTTGTAGCTCTTCGATCCCAAAGGAAGGCTCTCACCAGCTCTGTCACAGCCGGTTTGGCCAGCCCAGTGTGTCCCAGCCCAGTGACAGGCATGGGCCACAGCTATGGCTGCATGGGAGGCACCCAGGAGCTCACAGACACCCAGCCCAGTGTGTCCCAGCAGCATGACAGCTGTGGGCTGCAGCCATGGCTCTGTGGAAGGCACCCAGGAGCTCACAGACACCCATCCCAGTGTGTCCCAGCAGCATGACAGGTGTGGGCCGCAGCCATGGCTCTGTGGAAGGCACCCAGGAGCTCACAGACACCCAGCCCAGTGTGTCCCAGCAGCATGACAGGTGTGGGCTGCAGCCATGGCTCTGTGGAAGGCACCCAGGAACAAAAAGACACCCAGCCTGGTGTGTCCCAGCAGAGCAAAAGGCATAGGCTGAAGCTAGGCCCTGTAGAAGGCACCCAGAAGCTCAAAGACACCCAGACCAGTGTGTCCCAGCAGAGCAACAGGCATGGGCTGCAGCCATGGCTGTGTGAGAGGCACCCAGGAGCTCACAGGCACCCAGCCTGGTGTGTCCCAGCAGAGCAACAGGCATAGGCTGCAGCTAGGCCCTGTGGAAAACACCCAGGAGCTCAGAGACACCCAGCCCAGCAGGCCCCAGCAGGGTGACAGCTGTGGATTGCAGCTGCAGCTCTGTGGAAGGCACCCAGGAGCTCAGAGACACCCAGCCCAGCAGGCCCCAGCAGGGTGACAGCTGTGGATTGCAGCTGCAGCTCTGTGGAAGGCACCCAGGAGCTCACAGGCACCCAGGAGCTCACAGGCACCCAACCCTGCTGCAGAGACGGTGCCAGGAGAAGTCACCAGGCTGGAAGCAAATACCAAGTCGAGCCAGACTGTGGTTCCCAGGATGCTCAGAAAGGGTCACATTGGAGTCCCTGCTCTCTGCCCACCTTGCTGGAGCTCGTTGAAGCTGATGGAGCCTGACTGGTCCCTGTCATACTGCTGGAAGAGGCTCCTCCACTGCTGGATGAAGCGCAGCAAGGCCGCGAAGCCGTACACATCTATGCGCCCAGACCTGGTCTTGTCAAACATGTCTGGAGAGGAAAGAGCAGAGATGAGGGAAGAGTGGAGTGAGAACATCCTGCAGAAACACCCAGAGAGCTCAGGATCTGTGTGGAAGCTCCTCAGCACCTGAAAACCCTCCCTCAGCAGGACTGTGATCAGAAAGGACTGGCAAGAAATAGCAGCGAAAGGAAGCAGAGGAATGAGGCAGCTCTGGCTTGCTGCTGCAGCTCTGCCTCCTCAGCCTTCCAGGAGTGAGGTTCACTCAGCTTTGGAACCCTGCTCTGCACCTTGTCCCAACAGGATTTTGTGCCTCTAATTAGTGTCCTCCTCCAAAAGGGTGCTGGGAGCTGCAGGGTTTGCCCAGCTGCTCAGGTCAGTGATGCTGAGGCAACAGCAGGCTGGGTTGGGCTTCACCCCACAAACGTCTCAGCTCAAAGGGATGAGACTCACAGAGTGGCTCTGGTTGGAAAAGACCTCAGAGATCATCCATTCCAACCTCCCCACCATGGGCAGGGACACTTCTCAACCAGACTCAGCTGCTCGAGGCCTCATGCAACCTGGCCTTGAACACCCCCAGGGAGTAGGCATCCACAGCCTCCCTGAGCAGCCTGTTCCAGAGTCACAGAATCAAGCAGGTTGGAAGAGAGCTCCCACCTAGCCCCCAGCCCTGCCCAACCAACCAGACCATGGCACTAAGTGCCCCAGCCAGGCTTGGCTTCAACATCTCCAGCCACAGCCACTCCACCACCTCCCTGGGCAGCCCATTCCAATGCCAATCACTCTCTCTGACAACAACTTCCTCATCACAGCCAGCCTCAACCTGCCCTGCCACAGCTTGAGGCTGTGTCCCCTNCTGATGAAAAGTCTCTCTGCAGCCTTCCTGTAGGATCCCTTCAGGTACTGGAAGGCAGCTCTGAGGTCCTCCCTGGAGTCTCCTCTTTTCCAGGCTGAACAACTCCACAATGAAAAGCAGCAGGAGGGCAAGGAGAGCCCAGACTCACTTATCATCAGTGTGCAGGTCTCATCGTTGAAAGTGGACCAGTTGGAGTTGACCAGAGCCTGCTTCAGCTCCTTGACAGAGATGTAGCCACTGTGATCTGCATCCACCGCCTGGAACCAGGAGAAGGCCTCGGGGTCCACACCAGGAGGGGCATTGCCTGCATGGGGAGAGGCCACAGAATCACATCACAGAATCCAGCAGGTTGGAAGAGAGCTCCAAGCTCCTCCAGCCTAACCTAGCACCCAGCCCTGGCCACGCAACCAGACCATGGCACTAAGTGCCCCAGCCAGGCTTGGCTTCAACACCTCCAGCCACAGCCACTCCACCACCTCCCTGGGCAGCCCATTCCAATGCCAATCACTCTCTCTGACAACAACTTCCTCCTAACATCCAGCCTGAACCTGCCCTGCCACAGCTTGAGGCTGTGTCCCCTTCTTCTGTTGCTGGCTGCCTGGCAGCAGAGCCCAACCCCACCTTGGCTACAGGTGAAGACCACATTGGGTGCTTCTGTGTTCCACAGCCTCCCTGGGCAACCTGTGCCAGGGTCTCACCACCCTCAACCTGTGCCAGTGTCTCACCACTGTCAACCTGTGCCAGTGTCTCACCACCCTCACTGTCAAGAACTTCTCCCTAACATCCAGTTCAATCTCCCCTCTGCCAGTTTAAACCCATTCCCCCTCATCCTCTCACATCAAGGATCTCAGAAGACTCTTCCAACCCAAACAATTCCCTGATCCTACATCTCACAGGGATGCAGTCAACACCCAGGGCCAAGTGAACACTTCTGCTGTGTGCAGCTCTTTTTTTATAGCCACACCACCCTGGGATAAGAGCTCAGCAAAGCCCAGGGCTTGGGATGCAGCCAGGGAAGTATATCAGAGCTTTCATGTAGCTTGGGAGCAGCAAGCAAACCATGGAGCTGCTGCCCCATAAACCTGGCAGTGCCAGGAGATGGATGTCTGGCTGTAAAGTTTAATTGCTGGTGCTCAGGGCTGTGGCCTCCTGCAGCCTCCTTGGGATTCTACAATAACAAACCAGGACTCTGCCAGCTCTTTCACACGGTGATTTGATCCAAACTGGGAGAGAGGGAGCCACTAAGCCAGCCCCTCCAGCATGGCATGGGGCCAGGTGGGTGTCCTGGCAGGCTAATAGGCCTATTAGCTGTCCTGGCTTGCTCCATCCTTCTGCTGATGGGGGAAGCAAGGGTTGGAGGAAAACAATGGCTTGGGCCATTATGTCCCCTCCCAAAGTGATAAACAGGGACCCACAGGTGGTTAGGTACTTAGCATAGAATGGTTTAGGTTGGAAGCGACCTCAAAGCTCAGCCAGCTCCAACCCCCTGCCATAGGCAGGGACACCTCCCACTAGAGCAGGTTGCTCAAGGCCTCATCCAGCCTGGCCTTAACTTGGTGTCTTGCCCAAAGAAGGTGAGCAAGCCCTGGGGAGACCTAATAGGGTCAGTTTGGCAAATGCCACCTGATTGGTGAACCTCTGTGGCCAAAGGAGCCTTTGCACTTGGGCAAGTGATGGAAATGGAGCTAAGCTGCAAGCAGTTGTCCTGCTTCTGCCTGGCTGCCTCTGCCTCATGGAGCTGCCTCACTGCTTTTGGGCAATGTGTTCTGCTCTGCCTCATAGAGCTGCCTCTGCCTCATGGAGCTGCCTCTGCCTCATGGAGCTGCCTCTGCCTCGCTGCTCTTGGGCAATGTGTTCTGCTCTGCCTCACAGAGCTGCCTCTGCCTCGCTGCTCTTGGGCAATGTGTTCTGCTCTGCCTCATGGAGCTGCCTCTGCCTCGCTGCTCTTGGGCAATGTGTTCTGCTCTGCCTCACAGAGCTGCCTCTGCCTCACTGCTCTTGGGCAATGTGTTCTGCTCTGCCTCATGGAGCTGCCTCTGCCTCGCTGCTCTTGGGCAATGTGTTCTGCTCTGCCTCACAGAGCTGCCTCTGCCTCGCTGCTCTTGGGCAATGTGTTCTGCTCTGCCTCATGGAGCTGCCTCTGCCTCGCTGCTCTTGGGCAATGTGTTCTGCTCTGCCTCACAGAGCTGCCTCTGCCTCACTGTTCTTGGGCAATGTGTTCTGCTCTGCCTCATGGAGCTGCCTCTGCCTTGCTGCTCTTGAGCAATGTGTTCTGCTCTGCCTCACAGAGCTGCCTCTGCCTCATGGAGCTGCTTCTGCCTCACTACTCTTGGGCAATGTGTTCTGCTCTGCCTCACAGAGCTGCCTCTGCCTCACTGCTCTTGGGCAACCTGTTCTGCTCTGCCTCACAGAGCTACCTCTGCCTCACAGAGCTGCCTCTGCGTTGCTGCTCGTGGGCACTGTGTTCTGCTCTGCCTCACAGAGCTACCTCTGCCTCACGGAGCTGCCTCTGCCTCACAGAGCTACCTCTGCCTCACAGAGCTGCCTCTGCTTTGCTGCTCTTGGGCAACGTGTTCTGCTCTGCCTCATGGTGCTGCCTCTGCCTCATGGTGCTGCCTCTGCCTCACTGCTCCTGGACAACCTGTTCTGCTCTACCTCATGCTTCAGACCAGCTTAACTCTGATGTTAGGGCTTGAACTACCTGGAAACTTAAGGGCCTTAAGTGCCAGGAGAAGGCACTGAAGTGCCTCAGGCCATGGCAAGCAGTGCCACCAACATGGTGCTCTCTGCACATGTTGGCAAGGTGCTGCCTGCACCTCTGCAAACCTCTGTGCCACGAGGAACCAGGATCAGGTCAGAGATCCTCTGCCTCTTTCCCAGCACCCTGGGATGATCTGGAAGCCTCTCAATGGCCAAGCAGCTCCAACACTGCCATGAAGGAGCCAGGGACTAGCTCCTTCTCCTCCGCTGCAGTGAGTAGCAGAGACTTGCCCTAGGGCTCCAGGCTGCCTATTTCTGAGGCAAAGCCACTCTGTGGCTAAGCTTTTCCAGTTCCTTGATTCTCCTAAATGAATGAATTGCCCAGAAGCATCCTGGTGAAGATCTTCCTGACTGAATTAGAACCCAAATGTAACTCATTTGTATAGAGCTGTGGGCAGGGCTTTCCAGAAACAAAAATCACTACATACTTGATGAGTCCTGCCTCATTAACTGCCCCAACTAAAGCAGTGGGATCCAGCAGAAGCATGTCCAGAGAAGAGCAATGGAGCTGGTGAAGGGTCTGGTGTGTAGAGCTGGTGAGGAGCAGCTGAGGGACCTGAGGGTGTTCAGCCTGGAGAAAAGCAGGCTGAGGACAGACCTCTGCTCTCTGCAACTCCCTGAAAGGAGGCTGGGGCCAGGCAGGAGTTGGACACCCTGAAGGTGTTCCAAGAACGTGTGGCCACGGCACTTTGAGACGTGGTTTAATGGCCACGGTGGTGTCGGCTTGACGACTGGACTCGATCTGGCGAGTTCTTTTTCCAGCCTTTTAAAGGCTCCGATTCTATCGCCTGACCTCTACACCTCCGTCCCGGGGCCACCCAGGGGCTCGGGGACCCTCCGCAGAAGGCACTCACCCATCCCACCCTCGGCCCTACTCACCTCCAGGAGCCCCTCCTCCGTAGGGCCCGGGCTGAGTACCACCGTAAGGCCCAGGCTGTCCATAGGGGCCTCCGCCGTAGGGAGCTCCGGGATAGGCTCCGGGATAGGCGCCGGGCGGGGGCACGCCGGGGGCCTGTCCTGCGCCGGGGAAGCCCTGGAGAGAGGTCAGAACCCTTGTGTGCAGCCGCAGCCGGTGCCGAGCCGAGCCGGGCCGCCCCGTTCCACTCCGCCCCGCGCTCCTCACCCCAGCCCCTCCTCCGTGTCCCCTGTCGCCCCGGTCCCGACCCCCGCCACGGCCCCACCTGCCCCGGATACGCCGCCATGACTCCGCTTCCGCCCCCGCGGGACCCGGCTCGTGACGTCACGAGCAATGCTCACGCCCATTGGATAGGAAAGGCTTAAGTCCCGCCCCCGGGAGGCGATGGGCGGAGCCGGAGAGGGCGGGGCGGTGACGGCGCGGGAGGAGAGGCCTTAAAGCGGCGATGGCAGCCAGGAGGGACAGGGCCCACCTGCCCCGCGGGGTCCTTCCTGGAGCTGCTCCGGGATAAGCCTTTGGAGCAGCTTAGGAGTGCCGCTGGAATCTCCGCGAAAGCAGGACCGGGGATCCCTGGAAGCCGTCTTCAGAGCAGTAGGTCCAGGATCAGCCCAAGAGCAGGGCTAGGATGAGCCTGGGAGCTGGGCTGAGATCCCTCCAGAGGCAGGACTCCCGGGAGCAGGACAGGATTCCCCCAAGAGCAGAGCTGGGATCATTCCATGACCTGTTCTGGGATCCCTCCAGAGGCAGTGAAGAGATCCATCAAGACCCTCCGGGATCACGACTGGGATCTTCCCAGGATCCCCCCCTGCCCCCATCAGCCCCGGTGCCGAGAGGCAGGAGGATGCTCAGGGGCACCGTGCCCCCGGCTGGGGTGGTCTAAGGACAGGGCAGAGCAGCGTCCCCCGGGGACGAGGCTGGGGACAGTGCCAGGGCTGGGACAAGGTGGCGATGCGGCCGAGAAAGGAGGCAGTAGACAGGAGGGCACCAGCGCGGGTGTATTTAGCCGGGCAGGATCCACCTGCCCTCACGATAGATCGCGACAGAGCTGTACAACACCCACCCTACCCCTGCCCCCCGCCCGGGACAGGCACAGCCCCCGGCACAGCGGGGAAAGAATATTAACAGCAAAGGCGGGGGGCACGGCGGGCACGGTGGGCACGGCGGGCACGGGCACTCCTCAGCCGAAGGGACCCTTGACGTTTTTGGGCTGGAAGAGAGGCTGCTCCAGGGGCATGGCACCCATGCACTCTGCCGGGCTGCAGTGCCCCGTTTTGCCCGGTTGCCCCGTGGCACCCGGGGGGCCAGGGATGCCAGGGATGCCCTGCTGTCCCACGGGACCCGGGGGACCCATCTTCCCATAGCCTGGTGGCCCTTGGGGACCTGGAAGAGATAGAGAGCAAGAGGTAGGTGGCAGGGGGTGGGTGAGGTTGGCAGCAGCGAACACCAGCGTGGGGCTGGTGGCCAAGCAGAGGGAAGAGGCTCACCTGGGGGTCCCGGGGGGCCGCTGTCCCCCATCAGCCCCACGCCCTTCTCGCCCTTCTCTCCTTTGGCACCAGGTTCACCTGCAGGAGAGGTGGGTGGAGAAGGGTGAGACCTTGGCACAAGCGCCGCGCTGCGGGGCACCGGGAATGCCCCGGGGGAGCAGCACCTACCCCGCATGCCCGGCACTCCCTGCCGCCCTTCTCTGCCAATCTGCCCTGGCATCCCCGGGGAGCCGGGGGGTCCCGGCCGGCCGGGCAGCCCGTCCTTCCCTGGGGGTCCAGGTCTCCCTGGGGCTGCCACCATCTCCACCGGGAATTGCAGGCGGGAGGTGTAGTAAGCCATGCGCTCTGCGGGCACAGGGGGGGGCACGCTCAGTGCCAGCGGGGACGAGGCGATGCCAGGGTCGCTCCTGCACCAGCCCTCGTCCCCTCCACCCCGTTACCATCAAACATCTTGTTCAGCTCCTGCCGGATGAACCTCTTGATCTCATCGTAATTCACCAGATCTCCCTGGGGGCACACAGGAGGAGCCATTGCCACCGTGCCCCGTGGAGGGCATGGGGTCCTGCGCCCCAGCCAGAGTGCCCACCTCATCCTTACCATCATCCCCGGGGGGCCTGGCAGCCCTGGGCTGCCCGCGGGTCCCGGTGAGCCGGGGGGACCCCTCTCTCCCGCGGGTCCCCTTGGCCCCACGAGGCCCATGGAGCCACTTTTCCCTGGCCCTCCTGGCATGCCAGCTCTGCCCTTCTCGCCTGGGTAACCTCTCTCCCCGGGGGATCCAGCTTCACCCTGCAGAGAGGAAGGTCTTAGCCCTGGCATTCCAACCACCAGGCGTGGATGGGAGGTGCCAGGATGGCTGCAGTGGCACAACTGGGCTCTCCCTTCACCTTCTGCCCGGCGGGTCCTGCAGTGCCAGGTTTTCCTGGGGGACCCTGGGGAGACAGAGAGGAGCAGGGTGGCAGAGATGTCTCCAGCATGGGCACCCTGAAGACACCAGAACCAGAGGATGCCACAATCCAGCCCTGGGTCCTTCTGGGCAGCAGAGTGGCAGAGCCCACCCCTTGTACCTCTTTGCCAACTGGTCCATCTGGTCCCTGCTCCCCCTGCAAAATCAAAGTGGGGCAGCTTGAGGCAGTGACTGGCACGGTGCCATCCTTGAGGTCCCTGCTGCATGGGCTCTGTGCCACCACTTGTGCCTAGCTGCACTCACCGGTGGGCCTGGGTGGCCTGGGGCTCCTGGCTGCCCTGGCATCCCTGGCAGACCTCGCTCGCCCGCTGAGCCCCGCTCGCCCTTCAGCCCCTGCAGGGAGGTGGGAAGGAGCCAGGAGCATTAGGGGGCAGCACAGGGTGGGAGATGGTGACCCCCCCCAAACACATTGCCCGTGGCACCCACCCAGCCCCTCCATCCTGCACCTGGGGCTGTGGTGGGGCAGGGGCTGTACTCACCACTCCAGCCATGCCAGCAGGACCTGGCTGCCCTGGGCTGCCCGGGGGTCCCTGGGGGCAAAGAGAGGGATGTCAGCTGGGGGGGGAGGAGGGGGAGGCATAGGTGATGCCCCCACTTCCCAGAAGGAGAAGGATGGGCACCATCCTGCTGTGCCATGGGGCACAAGTCCAACTTACGATGAGCCCTGGGGGTCCCTGGCGGCCTTGGGGTCCCATGGGTCCAGGCTCACCCTGAGGAAGGCAGCATGATGAGGGGGGGCACATCCAGCTTAGGGTTCTGGTGCCCACCCACCTACTTACTTACCTCTGCTCCTGGCCTGCCCATGCTCCCTGGGGGGCCAGGCTTGCCACAGTCACCCTAAAATGAGGAAGGGGCATCATAGAGACCCTGGCCCAGGACCAAGGTTCTTGAGCCTGGCACCACCATGTGTCCCTCAGGGCCACCACCACTCACCTTGGGGCCTGGCAGACCTGGGTGCCCTGTCTTCCCCTTGAAGCCCTGCAGGGACAGAAGAGCTGGCTGAGGGTGCCAGCCCCAGCAGCAGACCCCAATCCCAGTCTGGCACCTGGGCACCGCAGCTTGCAGCACCTGGGTGGCCAGCCCTGGCTGCAGGACCGTGCCAGGCACTGAGCACAGCAAGAGGTGGCAATGAAGGCTGGCACTTACCGGAGGCCCCATCATCCCTGGGGGCCCAGGGGGGCCAGGGTCACCCTGGAGAGAAAGAGACACAGGTTAGGGGTGTCCCTGAAGGGGAGGGGGTTGCAGGGTGCCCAGCACCCAGGAGAGCCCCAGGGCCTCACCCGCAGCCCAGGCTTGCCATCCTTGCCATCCAGTCCTTCCAAGCCAGCAGGGCCCTGTGGGGACAAGGTGAGGGTGTCACTAAGTGGTTGGCACCAAGGGGCTCTGAGCATCCCTGTGGGACGTGCTCTGGGCAACAGGTCCTGTCCCCTCTGTCCCCAGGGGTGGCATAGGGCAGGTCTTACCTGGATGCCTGGAGGTCCAGGGGGTCCGGGTGGCCCTGGCATGCCAGTGGGGCCACGCATGCCCTCGCTGCCCTGCAAGGGCCACAGGAGATTATGGGAGCTGCTGGGGATGGGCACCCCTCTGCCATCCCCACAGAGCAGGGGCCAAGCCCAGGCACAAATCCAAGGGATGCCACCACCCCAAAGGATGCCACCACCAGCCCAGGGGATGCCAGCACCCAAAGGGATACCACTACCAGCCCAAGGGATGGCACCACCAGCCCAGGGGATGCCAGCACCCAAAGGGATGCCACCACCAGCCCAAGAGATGCCAAGACCACCCCAGGGGATGCCAGCACCACAGAGGATGGCACCACCAGCCCAGGGGATGCCAGCCCCCAAAAGGATACCACCGCTAGCCCAAGAGATGCCAGCACCCCAGAGGGTACCACTACCAGCCCAAGGGATGGCATCACCAGCCCAGGGGATGCCAGCACCCTAAGGGATACCACTAGCATGCCCAAGGGGTGCCACCACCAGCCCAAGAGATGCCAGCACCTGAAGGGATGCCACCACCAGCCCAAGGGATGCCACCACACAGCCACGTCCTGCTGGCACTCACCTTCTCAGCTGCAGGTCCTGGTGGCCCAGCTGGACCAACCTTGCCTGGGAAGCCAGGGGGGCCCTGCAGAGCAGAGGGCATCAGCAGGGCAGAGCTGAGCCCTCAGCCCCACTCTGCCCACCCATGTCCAAACTGGGGCTGCTTTCCCTCCCTGCTGCTAGAAGCCCCCAGCCCTATCCCTGCCCGGCTGCCCAGCCCCGTGGGCACACAGGGGACACAGAGCCAGGGCTGGGCACCATCTCGTGCTGGGGCATCCTTGTGCCATACTTACAGGTGGTCCTGGGAAGCCAGGCTGGCCCTGGAAGCCCTGCAGAGAAACCAGAGCTGAGCTGGACCCCAACAGCCTCACCCTGCCCGCTGCGGGGGGGGGCATCCCTGTGCCCCCTGACCCCTCACTCACCTGCTCCCCCTTCTCTCCAGCGCTGCCTGGCAGCCCTCGTTCACCCCTGGGTCCCTGCAGAGAGAGGAGGGTGAGGTGGGTGGGGAGCACCCAGCTGCACCCACAGCCAGCAGGACCATTCCCTCCCCACCCCCAACCGCACCTCCCACAGCCCCCCAGGAGCCCGAGTGGGTACGAGTGGGTACCTAGCACTGGTTCTGTGGGTCCCACAGCCAGCAGGACCATTCCCTCCCCACCCCCAACCGCACCTCCCACAGCCCCCCAGGAGCCCGAGTGGGTACCTACCACTGGTTCTGTGGGTCCTACAGCCAGCAGGACCACTCCCACCCTCCAACCCTCCCTCTCACAGCCCCCCAGAAGCCCGAGTGGGTACCTACCGCTGGCCCCGTGGGTCCAGGGAGCCCATCCAGGCCGGGGGGGCCCTGCGAGGTGGGGAAGAAGCTCAGGTGGATGTGGCTGGAAGGAACCCCCAGTGCCAGCCCCCGTGGTGAGAGGAGCACCTGGGATGGCTCCCAGCCCTTCTGCCCCTCCCCTGGCACCCCCTCAGGGACTCACCAGCTCCCCTTTCTCCCCGGGGGGGCCAACGTAGCCTCGGTCACCTTTGATGCCCTGGGGAAGGAAGGAGATGAAGTCCCTGAGCAGGGCAGGGGGCACAGAGGGCACGGACAGGACAGGGGGCATGGATGGGAGGTGAGGGACAGGTGGGGCATGCAGAGGGCACTGATGGATGGGGCACAGATGGGAGGTGAGGGACAGATGGGGCATGCAGAGGGCACTGATGGATGGGGCACAGATGGGAGGTGAGGGACAGATGGGGCATGCAGAGGGCACTGATGGATGGGGCACGGATGGGGCAGGGAGGTGGCTCAGCCCTGCAGGGATGTGCCACTCGGTGCCCGTTGGTGCCCTGGCAGTGAGGAGCAGGGAGGGATGTGGGGACACAGGAGGTGGCTGGGGGCTGGCACAGGCTGCCTGGCTGCCCACAGTACTCACAGGAAGGCCAGGGGGCCCTGTGGCACCAGGGTAGCCAGGCTGCCCGGGAGGTCCCTGTGCAGGAAGAAGAGGAGGGCAGTGCTGAGCCACCTGCAGTGCCCAGCCGGGTGCCCAAAGCCTGCAGGGCACCAGAATCTCCCCTGCCCCTCCTGCCATGCCACTCACCGGCTCCCCTTTGGCTCCAGCCAGCCCAGCAGGGCCACGATCCCCCTGCAGACCCTTCGGAGGGAGAAGAGAGGAGTTGCAGGAGGTCTCTTGCAGCCCCTGCCCAGGGCTGTGCCCACCTGGCAGAGCCTTGGAGGGCCAAGAATCCAGGTACGGCCCATGAGGTCTGTGACTTCTGCCAACTCACACTGCCCAACACCTCTGGGCACCAAGGAGGACCCACTTGGCATCCAGCTGGGCTCCCTGCACCCACAGTGCCAGCCATGTGCACTGGGTTCAGTGCCCAAGCATGGCTGGGTAGACTTACACCAATGCTGCCTGTGCCCCCTGTGCCATGGGAAGCTCAGCATTGGAGTTGCTCAGCTCTTGGCACCCCAGTCCGGGGCACACTCCAGACCACAGCTCCAGCCTGGTGCCACCCACTGCTTCCCCATCCTCCCAGGGCACATCAGGCATGGGTGACACAGGTGGCAGTCAGGAGCCCCCAGGCTCTGTGTCCCAGGGGCACTGGGGGGGGTTAGTGGGGGGGGGATGTGGTGCCAAGGAGGTGGAGGCTGGACAGGACACACTGGCACACTGGCACACTGCAGAGCAACGACATGCAGAGCCCAACACAGACCCACACAGACCGTGGGGTTATAGTGACATTAGTGGACAAGGAGACAGGGACAGGACACAGTTGGCACAGGCAGGACCCTGCAAGAGCTGTTGGCACAGCCCCATCACCATCTGGTACCAGGAGGGAGCACGGGTGGGAGCCAGGAGGATGAAGATGGAGATGAGGATGGAGATGGAGTTGGAGCCTGCCTGAGCCCAGGCAAGCCAAGGACCAGGGAAGGAGATGCCCACACAGCACAACTTGCACAGGGAGGACCCTTCCAGCCCCCATAAGTGCCACTGGTGCCACCCAATGCACCCAGCCTGGCAGCTATCACAAGCTTTGGGCACCAAGTCCGGGCAGCACCTCCCTGGCACACCCAGAGCAGCTGAGTTGAGCCAGCCTGGTGGTCGTGGCCACCCTTGGCACACTTGAATCCCCCAGCAGTGGTGGGATGGGACACTGGGCACAGCGAGTGCCAGCTCCCTGAGCCCAGGAGGATCCTTCTCGACCTGCAGACCCACAGCTGTGCCCAGCCCCGAGCTGTGCCCAGCCCCTTCCTGCCTGGTGTTGGAGGAGGTGGAGATGGGAAGATGAAGATGGTGGGGGTGGAAATGGAGGAGGAGCAGCTGGGCTGTGGCTGCTGCCAGTTGTGGGGGTGGGGGGTGACGAGGACAGGGGGGCACAGCCAAACCAAGCGACAGAGGGCACAGAGCAGAGCCGTGCTGGGTCCTTACGGGCAGGCCGGGCGCGCCGGGCGTCCCCGGGAAGCCTGGAGGGCCCTGGGGGGGGAGAAACAGGGAGGTCACATCCTGCAGTTGGCACCCAGGAGCCTGGGCTGAGCCCTCGGAGTGCCACTCAGCAGCCTGGCACGGCTCGGCTTGGCTCTGGCCTTCTGCCGTGCCAGGCTCCTGCTCTGTCTCCATCTCCAGCCTTGCCGTGGCACAGCTGTGCCATCCTGCACCTCCTCCTCGATGCAACTCACAAAGTGCCTCCTCAAGTTGGCCCCTTGGCAACTTACAGTGGGGGGCAACCAGCCCCCTCCCCCAGCAGGACTATAACATGATGCCCACGCAGCCTGGGCATCCCTCCAGCCTGGGCAGGGGTACTTACGATGGGCCCGGGTGGCCCTGGGGGTCCCCTCAGTCCGGGTGAGCCCTGGGGAGAGAAGATGAGTTTGGTGCCACCATGGTGGGGGACAAGGAGCTGGCACCACTGCAGCTCTGAGTGGCACCAAGGGACCTGGCCCCACTACAGCTCTGAGTGGCACCGAGGGACGTGGCACAGCCCCTAAGAAGGGCTGGCATGGTGGCAGGAGGAGCAGGGACAAGGAGGGCACCCACCTGCTCTCCTCTCTCCCCAGGGATGCCCGGAGCCCCTGGCAGCCCAGGGTCACCTGCACAGCCTGGGTCAGGGCTGTCACCCTGTGGGTAATGAGGACACATCAGGAGCCGGTGCCAGCTCTGCCCTTGCAGTGCTGCCAAGCCCTGCCAAGTGCCCCTCCTGCCCTGAAGCAGCTTCTGCTCCCCAGAGCCCCTGCTGCTGCCACTGCGGGTAGGCTGCTGGGCGCTGCCCCAGCGGGCACCATCCCTGCAGCACCCTGGGCGCCAGGGAGTCACAGCTGGGTGGCAGCTCGGGCCCAGGGGCAGGGAGAAGGTGCCAGGTGGCACTGTTCACTCACCCGAGCCTCCTCCTCTCTTGGGAACTGGGCAAAGCACTGGAAGAGAAGCCAGGATCAGGTGGGCAGCAGAGCATGGGAGCCTGCTTGCACAGTGGGCAGGACCAGTGTGCCCAGAGCATGCCCAGAGCGTGCCCAGCCCAGCAAGTGCCTTGTTTTGCACGAGTGCCACACAAGCTGATGCCTCAGGGGCTTGGGAACATCTTTGCACTTCACCCCAGGACCCACCAAGCCCAGAAGGGTTTGGGCACTGAGATGCCCACCCATGGGTGGGCAAATACTCACCCGGGCACAGTTCTCGTTGCCAGGGGCTCCTGGCATGCCCCCGTCCCCCTTCTCCCCCTTGTCACCGCTGGGGGCTTCCAAGGCTGCCTGCAGCTGGGCACAGTCCCCGCAGAGGGTCTGGGTAGAGACAGGAAGTCAGGGGCACTCTGGGGGGCTTGTGGTCCCCTGGGCATGACCCATGGCAGGAAGGTGCCCTGTGCCCACCTTCAGCACCTCGATGTTCCTCTCAGCCATGACTGCCAGCGGCCCCTGGGTGAGAGATGCAGGGCAGCAGGGGAGAGTCACTGGGATGGGGTCAGCAGGATGGGTGCCACCCACAGGGTTGTGTGCCAGGCTGTGCCACGGCTGTCGTGGGCACTGCCACTACTCACCAAGTCTCCAGCTGGTCCAGGCAGTCCTGGCAAACCATTGTGCCCTGGCATGCCCTGAAGCCAAGGAGAATGACAACATTTAAGCCTCACACCAGAAGCTGGGCAGGATGGGTGCCCACCTGCCCACTGCCCACCTGCCCACTGCCCATCTGCCACTGCTCACCTGGCGGCCTGGGGCCCCGGGGGGCCCTGGGGGTCCAGGTGCTCCAGGGGGACCCTACAAGAGTCCAAAACACAAATGGAGAGAGGTTGGGGGGGGGGCGTGGGAGGGGGGTGTGGAGGTGTAATGCAATGTGGGCAGCACCCACCTGTGGACCCGGCTGAGGCTGCCAGGTGATGCCAGTCCACAGTCCTGGTGCTCCCTGGAGATCAGAGAAGGGGGAGAGTGTTCAGTGGGCAGGGAGGGCAGAGGATCTGGGGAGGGGGGTGGGGGGGTACTGGTGGTGCTTACTGGCATCCCAGCATAGTTGGGGTCCTGGCGAGGGCCAGCTGGGCAAGCACACTCCCCAGGGTCTCCCTGCAGAGAGAAGGGGTGAGGGCAGGGAGGATGGCACAGGAGAGGTGGCACAGGAGGTGCAGCTCGACCCAGACCCCCACTCACCTTCTCGCCCTGGGCACCTTTCTCCCCCTGTGAGGAGAACCAAAGGTGGGCATTAGCAGAGGGGCACTCAGCCACTCCACCCTCAGCTGGGTGGGCACGGGGTGGGGGGCACAGCTTGGCACCCAGGTGTTTGCTTGTACCTACCGGCTGCCCGCTGGAGCCGGGCACCCCAGGAAGCCCCTGCTGCCCTTTGGGGCCCTGCGAGGAAGAGGAGGGTGAGGAAGCTGAGCTCTGGGCTCAGCTCATGGCACAGCAGCGTTGAGGGGGCCAGGAGAGGGTGGAGATGCCCATGCTGGAGGGCAGGACTCACCGGTGGCCCTGTGGCACTGCTCCCTGGTGGCCCGGGAGGTCCTGTGGCACCTTTGGGTCCCGGAGGTCCCTGCAGAGAGGAAGGACAGCAGGAGTCGGGGGGCAGGGGGGGCAGGGAGGGCTGGGGGATGCTCCCTTACCTTGGCACCTTTCTCTGCTGCCATCCCTGGGGGTCCCTGGGGTCCGGGAGGGCCCTGAGGACAGAAGGGGACAGCAGGGGACAGGAGGGGACATTAGCTCTGACCCACCCCCAGCAGCTTCAGTCAGCCCCCGCCCCTGCCCAGTGTGCCAGGGTGGCAGCAGTGCCCCCGGGGTGGCCTGGCCGGGACACTGCTGCCATCACCTACACCGGTGCCCAGGGGGGTGATGCTGTGCCAGGGTGACAGCAGTGCCCCCGGGGTGGCCTGGCCGGGACACTGCTGCCATCACCTACACCGGTGCCCAGGGGGGTGATGCTGTGCCAGGGTGACAGCAGTGCCCCCGGCATGGCCTGGCCGGGATGCTGCTGCCATCACCCACACCGGTGCCCGGGGGGGTGATGCTGCAGGGGCACGATGCCCCTCGCCTGCAGGAGTTGGGGGGCACTGCCACATCTCCCCGGGGCTGGGCAGCCCAAGGCAGGTGACTTACAGCTGGCCCTGGTGGTCCTCTGCTCCCGGGCTCCCCCTGGGGAAAAGAGAGTCCGTGAGAGCTGGCAGAGCCACCTGGCACAGCCTGGCACGGCACAGAACAGCCTGTGCCACCCCCACCCCCCCCCACACACACCCACCTGTGGTCCTGGCTGGCCAATTCCCTCTGGTCCTGGCTCACCCTAAGGAGGCAGAGGGGCAGTGAGTGGCATCGATGCCCACTCAGTGCCCAACTATCGATGCCTCTTAGGTCGATGGTTGGGGCAAGCCCCTACTCACCTGCAGCCCCTTCAGTCCGGGGGGGCCCTGAACCCCTGGCAGCCCTGGCTTCCCCTGAAACACAGCAGCGTCAGCACTGTGCCCTCAGCTGGGCACCCGTGGCACGGTGGGGAGGGGGCACTCACGGGTCTGCCCGGCTGGCCGATGCCAGGGGGGCCTTGGTCCCCTTTGGCCCCAGGTTTTCCTGGGGTGCCAACCGTGTCTGAGGTGTCCCCATGAGGAGCAGGACCGGGCACACAGGCGTCTCCCTGCAGAGGAGGGGGCACAGGGTGGGTGAGGGCTGGGTGAGGGCTGGGGTGGGGGTGACAGCAGGGTGACAGCATTCGGGTCCCCACACCAGCCTGGGGGGGGGGGGGGTCTCACCTTCTCGCCTTTAGGACCAGCTGGACCCCTGATGCCAGGCTCACCTGACAGCCCTGGCACACCAGCCATGCCCGGAGTGCCCGGGTCCCCAGGGCTGCCTGCATCCCCCTGGCAAAGAGAGGGGACAAGGCTGGCACAGGGCAGGAGGGCACAGAGCCCAGCCCCTCATGCTGGGGAGGGGTTGTAGCCCCCTTCTGCCACCCCCTGCCCCCTCTCACCTTCTGCCCCTTCTGGCCAGTGGCACCAGGTCTGCCCTGGAGGAGCAGAGGAAGGGGTCAGGCCGAAGCACCCCTAGAAAGGGGCATCCAGGAGCGGGGTTGGCACTCACCACTTTGCCCGGGGAGCCAACCTGACCTCTCTCCCCTGGCGGTCCGGGCACAGCCAGCACTGTTGCTGCCCCTTCGAGTGCCTGTGGCACAGGAGGGCACTGCCCACACGGCTCACCCTGCAGAGGGGGACATCCTGGTGGCATTAGGGGCCAGGGCACTGTGGGTGCTCCCCTTGTGCAATGAGCTGCACAGGTCTCAGCTTTTTGGGGGGGGGAGGTCGATGGTTGGGGCACAGAGCAGGGTGCCAGGGGTGTCCCCAAGGCAGGACTCACCTTGTCCCCTTTGAGGCCTGGCACACCTGGCTCACCCTTGTCTCCTGGCAGCCCCTGCACCAAGAAGCGATGGCAGAGGTGGCACTGGGAGCCCCCCCCCACCCCCAGCCCCCACACCTCTGGGCTCCCAGTGCCCACATTAGGCTCCCAACACCACCCCTGAGCCCCTGTACCCTCCACACTCACAGCTCTGCCCATGGCTCCTTCCTGGCCACCATCTCCCTGCAAGGCACCGTGGGCATGGGCACAGGCATGCCCCAGGAGCAGCTGAGGCTCCTCTGACCCCATGGGGCAAGGGGGGTGATGGCTGCTGCCTTTGAGAGGTGGGCACAGGGCAGGGCACTCACCTTCTCACCCTTGATGCCAGCCAGCCTGGACAGTCCTGCTTCACCCTGCTGAACCCCACCATGGTTACACACCCAGCACCCACACGGCCCCGGGGGGCTGGCCAGGGTGCCCCTCTGGCACGGGGGGGATGCCACAGACCCACCAGTGGCACCGGTGCTGGGTCACCCTCCAGGCCCTCGGTGGGAGCCCGCAGCAGCGCGGCGAGGACGCGGGCATCACAGGACAGGCAGGAGTCCCCCTGCAGGGCACGGAGAGGGCACAGCTCAGGGAGGGGTACACAGGGACTGCCCACCAAGAGGGTGGCTGGGATGAGAGGGCAGGCACCAACCTTCTCCCCTTTCAGCCCGTGGATGCCAGGATCTCCCTGGGAAGGAAAGGCAGGGCATGGGCAGGGTGCTGCCAACGTAGGCTGGAGGGCGCTTGGCATGCCCAGCTCAGCCCAGTGGCACCTACCCTGTCCCCTTTGGGTCCTGCAGGGCCAGGTCTGTCCTGGGGTGGGGGACACAAAGAGGGAGAGTTAGGGGATGCTGAGCCCAGCCCCTGCCCTGCCCCCACCCTGCAAGCCCCCCAGGTACAGACTCACCGAGACCCCATCCTTGCCAGGTGGTCCAGGAGCTCCCCTGGCTCCCGGCTTGCCAGGCAGCCCGATGGCACCCAGAGTGCCCTCAGAGACCGTGGGGCACACCTCGCATGGCTCACCCTGCCCGTGGGGACAGTGAGACACAGTCCTAGGGCTGGGGGGTCCTCATCAGGGTGGTCCCTGAGATGCCCCCCAGCAGCCCCGAGCTCAGGAGATGGGCATCGTGGAGGAGCTGTGCTGGCAAGGGCTGCCATGGCCGTGCCACAGTGAGATGTGGCAGAGTCCTTCACCAGGCCACCCTGCCCTGCACCCACCTTGTCTCCTTTTGGCCCCAGCATGCCAGGAGGACCCTGTGGGAAGAAGAGAGAGGATGAAGCAGCTTCAGGGAGGCTTGAGGCCAAGGTTTGCCCTGGCAGTGCCCTCTAGGATCTTCCAATTCCTGCCACCAACCATGGCATGGGACAGTCCCAGCCCCAGATGATGCCACCAGCTCTCCTAAACCACTCCTGATACCCGGGCTGGGATGCCACCACCCCTCCAGCCAAGGAATCCAGCCCTGAGCCCGGGCTGAGGGTACTCACAGGGGTGCCAGGCGATCCTCCAGGTCCAGGAGCTCCTGAGCTGCCCTGGAGTCAGAGATGGCAGAGCCTGAGCCCAGCCCCAGCCCTCTGCCCACCCCAGCACCTCTCTGCCCCTCCAGCCAAGCTCTGGACCACCCAGCTAAGGCTTGCCCAGTGGCAGCACCACAAGCCAGCACCACAGTGGGTCCAGTTCCAGTCGGGCACCCCTGGCACAAGCCACTGCCCACCACATCCAGCTGCCCTCGGGCAGGACAGGGAGGGGCCAGGACCCCTTTGTCCCCAGCTCACCTTTTCTCCCTTTGGACCCGGGGGGCCACCAGGGTCACCCTGAAAGGAGGAGAGGAAAGTGCCAGCCCTGCCCAAGCACCTTGGCTGGCCAGCCCCACCGTGTGGCAATACCAAAGCACGGGCACCATGTGCCAAGCCAGGGATGCCACCTGGGCACAGCACCAGGGCACAGAGGTCCTCACCGGTTTCCCTGGCAAGCCAATCCCTGGAGATCCTGGCTGCCCTGGGGGTCCTGGCTCCCCAGCCAGCCCCTCGGGACCCACGAGGCCAGGGTCACCCTAGAAGGCAGGAGCGGGCATCAGCATTGGCACTGCCAGCAGGTGCCCCAGCCCATACTGGCCCCCCCAAGCCCCCACCTACCTTCTGGCCCTTGGGCCCCACCACACAAATCTCTCCAGGTCGGCCCTGCCAGGAGGAGAGTAGAGTGGGAAGGGTCCACATCATGGACACCAAACCCTGCTGCCCAATCGGTGCCCCAGGGGATGCCCAGGTACCACCTGGCACTACTCACATCGCGCCCTGGACGCCCTGGCTTGCCCTGCAGTCCTCCATCGCCCTTCTCACCCTTCTGGCCCTGTGGGATAGGTGAATGCCACCCATCTCACCTGCCATGCTTCTCAGGTTGGCACTGGCAGGTCCTGGCACCACTGCTGCCATCCTGGGAGCCATGAGATGGAGATCCACAGCGGGGCTGGACTTACCTTCTGCCCATCAGTGCCAGCTGCTCCTGGGAGACCCTGTGGGGGTGTAGTAGGGAAAAGTGAGTGCCCATGGGTGTGCCTGTGCAGGTGCCCAGGAGTATCTCTATGCAGGTGGCCATAGGTGTGCCCATGCAGGTGCCCATGGGTGTGCCTATGCAGGTGCCCAGGAGTGTGCTTGTGCAGGTGCCCATAGGTGTGCCCGTGCAGGTGCCCATAGGTGTGCCTGTGCAGCTGCCCAGGAGTGTTCTTGTGCAGGTGCCCATAGGTGTGCCCGTGCAGGTGCCCATAGGTGTGCATGTGCAGCTGCCCAGGAGTGTGCTTGTGCAGGTGCCCATAGGCGTGCCCATGCAGGTGCCCATGGATGTGCCTATGTAGGTGCCCAGAAGTATCTCTGTGCAGGTGCCCATAGGTGTGCCCATGCAGGTGCCCATGGGTGTGCCCATAGGTGTGCCCAGGAGTGTCTCTATGCAGGTGCCTGTGGGTGTGCCTGTGCAGGTGCCCATAGGTGTGCCCATGCAGATGCCTATGCAGGTGCCCGTGGGTGTGCCTGTGCAGGTGCCCATGGATGTGCCCATGGATGTGCCCATGCAGGTGCCCATGGGTGTGCCCATGCAGGTGCCCTCGGGTGGGCTCCCGCAGAGCTCCCCTGCTGCTCACACCTCTGCTCCTCTCACCTCACCACCGCCCAAGGAACTCTCTCCTCAGGGTCAAACCCCCAAATCCCAGCCCGGGGTACCCAGAGGGTGAGGGCACCACCAGGTGCCCCATGGCACATCACTCACCGCTTCTCCAGGCTGTCCCTTCTCACCCCTCGGCCCCTCGGCACACTGGGGAGGAAGAGGAGGGAGTGAGGCGAGCAGCAGAGCCAGGGAGGGGGTGACAGAGGGGGTCTGGGGGGGGGTCTCACCTGGATGGGGCCACCAGGGTGGGTTCGCACACAGTCAGCGCCCTGCGGGAGGGAGGAGACAGCTCAGGGGCACTGCCCACACTGGGCATGGCCGAGAGGGGGGAGGGGGCCACGGGGGGCACCTCCTGCAGGGCAGGACACGGCAGGGCACACTCACGCGTTGGCCTTTCTCCCCCTTGTCACCAGCAGTGCCAGGCAGCCCACGCTCGCCCTTCCCACCCTGCGAGAGAGGGCAGGTGACGAGATGAGGACAGGAGTGCCCCCGTGCCCGTGTGTGTGCCCACGGCTCCCGGGCAAAGGTGCCCCGGGCACAGCTGAGGGGCTGCGTGGCCACATCCCGGCTGCAGCTGGGCTCTGGGTGCCCCTAGGGGCAGGGAGGGGTGGGGGGAGGTGACAGACCTACCTTTGGGCCCGGGGGACCGAGTGTGACCTATGGAGGGAGGAGGAAGGTGACCTACAGCACCCCCAGAGCTGCAGGGGGACCCTGCCCCCAGCAGCAGCAGGGGCAGCCTCAGCATCATCCTTTCAAAACCCTGTCCCCAAGTGCCACCCCGGGAGCTCCATGGGGCACAAGGGGTCCCAAACACCCACCCCACCCTGGCCATCACCCCCATGCCTCCAGCCAGAGGTTGCCATAGGCACAGGGCAACATCTGGAGGGCATCAAGAACCTTCCTCCCAGCCAGATGTGACTGGGGCTCAGCCCAGGAGGAGCTGCAGGTCCTGGGGGGCTGCTGGCGATGGCGAAGTGGTTGGTGACCCCTTGGTGGCTTTTGCCATCCCAAGCTCACAGCTCAGCCTGGCAGTGGCTGGGTGCCCATCTCCTCCCACCAGCACAAACCAGTGCTGCCCATTGGCACACTCACGTTTGCTGAGGGCATCTGTGTGGAGCAGGGTGGGCACTGGAAGAGAGAGGATTGGCAGTTTGTACCAGCTGCAGCACTGCCCATGGCACCCACAAACCCCACAGCCACTGTCCCACTCCCCTGGGCACCCCAAACCCATGGGGCTTGCCCAGCAGCACATCTGACATAGCCCTGGGGTGCCCGTGGGCACAGGGGGATGCCAAGGGTGGAGGAAGAGAAAGTCAGGAGAGCATTTCCCCACCCTGGTGATGTCCTTGGGCACATGAGGAGAGCCCTGGCCTGGCACCTACCTGTCCCTGTGGCTTTGTGGCTTGCCCACAGCTCCTCTAGGCCAAACCAGTTTTACTCCAGCATGATGCCACGGGGCTGAAGTCAGAAGGAGCTACCCAAACCCCATGCCCAGGTGCTGGTGCCAGCAGGGCTGAGTACAGCCCTCCCTGGGGTCTCATCTCCTAGCCCCACACCTCACCCCCTCACTGGATGTCCCCAGCTGCCTCGGGGTGGGGGTGTCCCTATCACCCTGCACAGAAGTGGCATGGAGTAGAGGGTGGGAAGAAGAACCAAGCAGGCTCACAGTCCCCCCCAGCCCCCAGCCTAGGGATGCCCAGCAGGATGCCACCAGGGTAGGGACAGAGGCATGCAGGGATGGGACTCAGGAATGCTCTGGAGATGCTTCCCAGCTGCTGGCAGCACTCCGGAGACGCTGGGAAGGAACAAAGAGGCTCTTGGCCGTGGCTGGGATGGCTCCAGCAGGGGCCAGGACTGCAGTGGGGCCTCAGTTCCTGCCCGGGGGGGAGCAGAGCAGCCAATGCCGTGGGCGTCCCTGCAGCGCTGGCAGCAGCAGAAGCTTCCGGAATGCAGCAGGGACAGACCCAGCCCAGGGGGCAAAGGAGGCTCCCAGCACAGCCCTGGCACTGGTGGGGAGCCAAGGGTGCCAGGGCGGGGGCAGTTGGGCTCCTTTCCCACCTCCTCTCACCTTCTCCCCGCGGTCTCCCTTCAGCCCAGTCCCCCCTGGCTTCTTGGCTGGTTCCTGTGGAGAGAGAAGAGCACCCATGGGTGCCACCTGTCTGTGCACCTCTGGGTTGGCTAACCTGCTTGGGCACACCTGGATGCCACCTCTCCATGTGCCATGGCTGCCATCTCTCCATCCACCCTGGGTTATCCCACCTTGGGCACCCCAGGGCACCACCTCTCCATGTGCCATGGCTGCCATCTCTCCATCCACCCTGGGTTATCCCACCTTGGGCACCCCAGGGCATCACCTCTCCATGTACCCTGAGTTATCCCACCTTGGGCACCCCAGGGCACCACCTCTCCCTGTACCATGGCTGCCATCTCTCCATCCACCCTGGGTTATCCCACCTTGGGCACCCCAGGGCACCACCTCTCCATGTGCCATGGCTGCCATCTCTCCATCCACCCTGGGTTATCCCACCTTGGGCACCCCAGGGCATCACCTCTCCATGTACCCTGAGTTATCCCACCTTGGGCACCCCAGGGCACCACCTCTCCATGTACCATGGCTGCCATCTCTCCATCCACCCTGGGTTATCCCACCTTGGGCACCCCAGAGTGCCACCTCTCCATGTGCCATGGCTGCCATCTCTCCATGTACCCTGGGTTATCCCACCTTGGGCACCCCAGGGCACTACCCTTCCATGTGCCCTGAGTTATCCTACCTGGGACACCCACGTGTGATGCCAGCCTCAGGCTCAGCATCAAGCTGGTAGCTTAGCTGGTGCTGGTGGTGGTGCTGCAGGAGCCATACCCTCCCTCAGTGCCCAGCTCCCTCCCCTCACACCAAGCCTGGCACGATGGAAAATGTGAGGCAGGACTTCTCCAGGGGCTGAGGCAAGGTAGCTGCTGCCTTGGCAGCACCAGGAACCCATCTCGGTGGCCAAGAGCTGCCCACCCCCATGATGCTGGGAGCATGCTCATCCAGGATGGAGACCTGTGCCAGGCTGAGGACCTGTGCCAGGATGCCAGAGGGCTGCTGGAGCTCACCATGCCCAGTGGCTCCTCCAGGCAGAAGCAACGAGTGTAGACTCTGCCCTCAGGCTGTGGGGAGATCTCGATGAGGTTGCTGCTCTGCATCAGCTCCGCTTGCCGGCGAGTCTTGGGTGCTTCAGTGAGGCACTGCTGGCAGAGATGTGGGCACTGGGGGGTGCTGGAGCGACAGGTGGCAACCCCAGCCCTGCCTCAGCACCCAGAGTGGTTCAGGAGGGGATGAATCCTGCAAGGAACTTTGCCAGTCCCTGGTGACCCTTTGGGTGAGGGAACTTTGCCAGTGCCTGGTGACCCTTTGGGTGAGGAACTTTGCCAGTGCCTGGTGACTCTCTGGGTGAGGGAACTTTGCCAGTCCCTGGTGACCCTCTGGGTGAGGAACTTTGCCAGTCCCTGGTGACCCTTTGGGTGAAGGAATTTTCCCCAAAACCCAACCTAAACCTCCCCTGAAAAAGGTTTAGTTTGGGTATCTAAAGAGACATCCCAGGGCTGGCAGCCACCTGCCCTGTGTCCCCAGCCACCGTGGTGACCCACAGGAGACCTGCCCTCACCGTGCCTCAGTTTGCCCTCTAGGGAAGAGCCTGAATGTGCAGGGCAATGCCAGGACCTGACTGGGACTCGGGTCGGGGTTTGGGGGGGACTCACCCCACTGGTTGAGATCTCACAGCAGCCTTCTTGCCTGGCCAGCTCAGCGTCGCAGTAGATCTGAGCTTGCTGGATGTCAAACTGCAGCAGGGACAGGGCAGGGGGTCAGGGACAGGGCAGGGACAGGTCCTGCTCCACAGAAGGGACAGATATAAGTCACAGAAGGGACAGGAGCAGAGCCACAGAGGGGACAGGACCTGCACCACAGAAGGGACAGGAGCTGAGCCACAGAGGGGACAGGACCTGCACCACAGAAGGGACAAGAGCTGAGCCACAGAGGGGACAGGACCTGCACCACAGAAGGGACAGGAGCTGAGCCACAGAAGGGACAGAAGCAGAGCCACAGAAGGGACAGGAGCTGAGTCACAGAAGGGACAGATCCTGTGCCACAGGCAGGGACAGGTCCCCACCCTGCTGGGACACTCACCCGGACCGGAGTGCCCCGCACAGCATCCAGTCCCAGGAAGGTGTTGCCCTCTGGGACCAGCGTCCTCCGAGGTGCCAAGGGCTTGGAGAAGATGGAGGCACAGTCGAGGTGGATGGAGATGGCATGGCTCTGCAGGGCCACCACCACCTTGTGCCACCGCCCGTCGAAGAGGGCTGCCACTGCCTTGCCCGCGAAGACGGCGCTGGCGAAGCCGGTGCCCATCGCCTTGGCCTGGAACTCCAGGCTCTTCTCAGGGCCATGCACAGCCAGGGAGAGCTGGGCAGAGAGGGGACAGCACCATGCTTGGGGACAAGCTCATGGTTGTCCTCTTGCTGCCAGTGCATGCCAGCACCCCGAGGTGGTACCTGGGGGTAGCCTTGTCGGTCGGTGACCTGGAAGAGGTACCACTGCTCCCCGGTGCTGTTCTTCTTCAGCAGCAAGGTGAAGATGAGGGTGAAGGCAGGGGGCAGTCCGTGGGGAAACACCTGCCTGTGGGGAGGGGTATCAGGAGCAGCCAAACCCTGCACCCAGCTCCACTGCTGGTGTTGGCACCAAGGCTGGCAGCAGCAGTGGCCTCGACAACTCGCCCGCATGGCACCCCCTGGCAGCATCATTCCAACAGGCCCCATGGGGCCTGCTGGGGTCTGTCCCCATCAGTGGCAGCATAGATACCATCAGGGGATGGATCCAGCCTGGACCTGGAGCTGCTCCTGTCTCAGCTGGACATGAAGGCTGTGGCTGCAGCAGACACCAGAGCTTATGGCCCAGGAGCTGAGCGTGGGGCAGATGGCAGAGACATTTCTTCCCAGCCTGGCACGGCCTGGGGAGCTCAGATTGTGCCTCCAAAGCTCAGCCCCACATCCCTCATGGGCATCCATCCTTGGCCAGCTGGATGCACACTCGGTGGAGGGGACCAAACCCAGCCTGTCCCAGCCACCGTCCCCAACTCTGCCCCATCTGCACCACATCCCCTTGGCCACGCACTCAGCACCACAGCATCGAGCTTTGTCCCTGGGCAGCTGGGAAATGCATCCCTGCCCTCACAGGCATCATGGGATGGATGGGAGCATCCTCCCCCACCTCCCAGCAGCAGCCTGGTGCCCCTCAGGCAGCGGGCAGCATGGCAACTGGGCTGTTCCCCAGCGGGACTGTGCCCAGCTTGCCCACAGTCCACTCAGCCACTGGAAAGATTTGCTGCAGGCTCTGCTCTGTTCCCAGCCTCAGCTCCACCAAGTCAGAGAGTTTTCCAAGCCACTGCTCTGGAGCTGGACCAAGGCATGGAGAGCAGGCCAGACACAGTGGTGCCCTCTGCTCTCCCTGGGGCACAGGGTTGTTCATCCTTGCTGGGCACTAAGGAGCAGAGCTAAGTTGGAGGGGCACCCATGGGTGCTTGCAACCTGGCTGCCAGGCCCTAAACCCATGCTGAGCACATCCCAGGGCTGGCTTTGGGCTGTCACAGGCACCCAACCAAGAGCAACATCAGCCTGGAGCCACCTCAAGGCCGTCTAAGGACTTGGCTACCCAGGTCAGGAGCCAAGACTGGGCCTCCTTCACCATCCAGAGAGCCTCATGCCCAGTGCAGCCATGTGCCAGCCTGAGCAACGTGGGGACAGCCAGGCTGGTGCAAACCACAGCAGCTTCCTCCAGGAGCAGCTCCTGAGGCCGTGGACCTGCTCCCACCTCGCCACGCTGCAGCATCCCTGCCAGCTCCTGCCCCTTGGGCACAGCCGGGCAGGACGTGCTGGAGACAGCGCGGCCAAGGGCTGGTGTCTCTCTGTGCCTCTCCCCAGCAGAACCTCACAGCCCCAGCAAGCCCAGCAGTGCCTGCTTGGAGCTGTGCAGCATTTTGAGCTTGTCTAGACCCTGGTGAGCTCCTGCCAAGCTGAGGCCAGCAGCCAGAGCAGCCACAGAGCAACCGCGGAGCTGTGGTTGCGTAAGGGTTGGCCAGGACCCAGCCGAGCTGCTGCAGGCTGTGATTTACTTTCGAGGAGGAAGGTGGTTTGGGCAGCCCTCCCCCGGCCCCTCAGCACCCTCTGCATCCCCAAGGGTGACACAGAGCTGCCTGGCATGAGCTTAACCACAGAACTGCTGAGGTTGGAAGAGACCTTTGAGAGCACCAAATGCAGCAGCCCACCCGGAGCTCACAGCTCCACCACTGCTGCTGAGACACCACCAGCACAGCCCTCAGCACCACAGCCCTCAGCACCACATCCTCTACCCGAAGGGGGCTACAGGTGAGCTGCAGAGGGACTTTGTGTAAGGACCTGTGGTGACAGGACAAGAGACAATGGTTTGAAACTGGAGCAAGGAGAGTTAAGTTGGGCATTAGGAACTATAGAGTCAAGTAGGTGGGAAGAGAGCTCCAAGCTCAGCCAGCCCAACCTAGCACCNCCTCACAGGGCTGTGCTCCAGGCCCCTCCCCAGCCTTGCTGCCCTTCTCTCAACACCTTCCAGCATCTCAACAGAAGTTCTTCACCGTGAGGGTTGTGAGAGACTGGAACAGGTTGCCCAAAGATGTTGTTGTGGGCAGCCTCTGGAGGTGTTCAAGGCCAGGCTGGATGAGGCTTTGAGCAACTCAGGCTAGAGGGAGGTGTCCCTGCTCATGGCAGGGGAAGTGGAATTGGATGATCTTGAAGGTCCCTTCCAACTCAAGCCATTCTACTACTCCATCCACCTGCCTTTCCAACACCTCCAGGGATGATGACTCCAGCACCTCCCTGGGCAGCCTCTTCCAGTGCCTGACAACCCTCTCTGGGAAGAAATCCCATCCTAATCTCCAACCTAACCCTCCCCTGGCACAACTTGAGGCCCTTTCCTCTCCCCCTGCCACTCGTTGCATGTGAGGAGAGACAAAGGGCAAAGACCAATGAGCTGCTCCACTAAAAAGCAGGAGGATGGTGGCCAGCAGTGCTTTGGCCACCAAAGGCCACCCCATGAGCTACCCACACTCACTGTGTGGGCTGGACCAGTGGCACAGCACCCAGCCTCAGCACCACTGGGCCCCTGGGGTTGCGGATTTTCTTGATGGAGGAGATCTTCAGCAGGTCAAAACGTTTGATCAGGTTAAAACCTGCAAGACAGGAGCAGGGGAGGTGAGAGCCAACCTGGCAGAGGGCTGATGGTCTCCAGGCAGGGCACAGAGGCCACCCTTGGGGCTGCATTTGGATTCCATTTTGCCTTACCTGTGATGTTTTCATACTTGGCCCCAACCAGATCCTCATCCCAGAGCTGTGGGCACGGCTGCCCTGCAAGGCAAATCAGAGTCTCACCACCCTGTGCCCAAGGGCAGGGAGTGGCTGCACAAGCAGGGTTGGACCAAGCAGAGCCCTTCAAGCCCTGGGGAGGGCTCTTCTCACTTGGTCCCTGGGATAGGACAAGCAGCAGTGGATGGAAGCTGCAGCACAGGAGGTTCCAGCTCAACACAAGGGGGAACTTCTTGACTGGAAGGGTCCCAGAGCCTGGCACAGGCTGCCCAGAGAGGTTGTGGAGTCTCCTTCTGTGGAGCCTTTCCAGGCCTGTCTGGATGTGTTCCTGTGTGACCTGAGCTAGACTGGATGGTCCTGCTCTGGCAGAGGGGGTTGAACTGGATGATCTCTTTGGGTCCCTTCCAACCCCTGACATCCTGTGAGCCTGGGATGCTGTGGGGAGTCTTGAGCCCTGCACCCTTCTTTGCCCCAGGCCCCCTGCCACACTGAGCTGGCTGGCAGCTGTGGGGCAGCAGAGATCCAACAATCCCTGCAGCCATTCCTTGCCAAGAGCCCACCGGGAGCGAGGAAGTTTGGAAGGGACAAGTGATGAGCTCAGAGCTGGCCCCAGCCACCTCCAGCAGCAAGGTCAGCAGGTGAAAATGCTTTTCCCATTTGCTGCCTCCAAACGGCCCCGTGGCTGGAAGCAGCATCAGGAGACTCGGGTGGGTGCCAGGGACACCCAAGGTGAGGAGATGCCACCCAGAGCTGCCTGATGGCCTTCCTGTCCCAGCCTGGTGACATCCTCAGGTCTGGTGGTCCCCAGGGATGAGCATGAGGGCTCAGCCAAGGGACAGAGAGAGGCTGAGGCAGAGGAAATGCCATGTCAAGCTGTGGTCAGGGGGATGCTGGTGCTGTCTGACACCACCTTGATATATGATTGCTCCAGGAGCATCAATCCACCTCCTCCAGATGCTGGGAAGCCTGAGATGGAGGAGGAAACAAGGGGCTATGGGGAGAGGAATTTGGTTTGTCTCCATGCACACCAGCCCAGGAGCAGGGATGACCCTGGATGATTCATCCACCTCTTCCCCAGCCCATTCCTGGGGGGGCAGCTCACTGCCCACCACTGCTCACCACTGCCCACCTTTACCCAGTCCTACCACGATGCTTCTCCCCAACCTCCCCAGGTTGACCCCTGGCTCACACAGGGCCAGCAGCAGCACAGGGAGGTGTCCCTCATCCCCAGGACCCTCAGCAGCAGTGGGGTCTGTGGTTCTGGAGCCATCCCTCACCCCCAGGACCCTCAGCAGCAGTGGGGGCTGTGGTTCTGGAGCCATCCCTCATCCCCAGGACCCTCAGCAGCAGTGGGGGCTGTGGTTCTGGAGCCATCCCTCACCCCCAGGACCCTCAGCAGCAGTGGGGGCTGTGGATCTGGAGCCATCCCCACCGGCACAGGTCAGCTCCCTCTTGCTGGTGATGAGATCATGCCCAGCAGAGGGTAGACAGTGAGGTACAAATCATCCTAGGGGCATTTGAAGCCTTTCCCACCCCGTAGTGCTCTCCCCTCACCTCCCCAGCCTCCACTCCCCCAAGCGGGAAGCCAGGAGGCCATGCCATGAAGAGCAGTGGGCATCGGTGCCCACTGCGGGATCCCACGCACGTGGGTAAAGAAGGGCAGCCCCTGGGCCCCACTCGGGATGAGCCATGGCTCCACCCCCACGAAGACTGATGCAACCATGGGGTGGCTGCCAGCAGCTCCTCCCCACCAGCCGCCTACAGCTCACCCTGAGCCGCGGCCAGCTCTGTGCTGGGACCCACACACAACAGCCCCACAGCCGTGGGGCACCTCGGCAGAGACACCTTCCCCATAGCTCAGTCACGGTCCCCCAGGTCCCAGCTGCATGGGGGCAGCCCCAAGCTCTCCAACACTGATGTGCACCGTGGCCAAACCTCTTCTGACCTCTCAGACAGAAGCCAAGATCGGCTCAGGAGCTCCGAGCATCCTTGGCACCACCCGGAGTGCTCCTGGCTCACCCACAGAGCAGCCTCTGCTCCCACCCAGCTCCTGGACAGTGCCACCACAGCTGCCAGCTGGCAGCAAGCACCCAGAACAAGTCCAAGCCCTCTTGCTCCATGAGCATAGCCTGGGTTGGGGCTGAGCTACTGTGGGGGTGACCCCAAGCTGGCTCCCCATAGCGAGGCTTGCGAGGCTCTCCCTGGCCCCCTGCCCACACAGCAAGGTCCCAGAGCCAGGATGGCCAAAACTCAGCAGCAAGATGATGTCCACAGCCACTGCTCTGGCCACCAGCATGCCCCTGCACGTGGTCCTGGCATGGTGGGGGCAGAGCACTGCTCACAGTATCCCCATGGCACCTCTGCCCTGTGATCTCTGGGTCTAGCTTTGCCCTTCCCTGCCCAGGGACAAGCAAGGAGGGGGCTGCTGCCGTGCAGACCCCGAGCTCTGACTCCCAGTGCCCCTTACCTTCTGCTGCTGGCAGCTCCTTCCCCTCACAGGCACTGATGAGCCCCACAAGTGTGAGGGTCCAGAGACCCCTCATGGTGCCCACAGCAGCAGCTTGGGGCCAACACGGCTGCCTGCAAGGGAGAGAGAACAGGCAGCAGTGGGGCAGACACACGGTGGGCACTGGTCCATGCTGGGACACTGCCAGCAAAGCCACCAGCATAGAGCTGATGCTCAGCCATGGACTGGGGTCAGTGTGGTCCTCATCCACCTAGGGGTCCCCTCTCTGCTCCACACCCATCCCAAGCACTCGGGGCAAGCCCTAGCACCCAGTCCTTGATGGGTTCAGTCCACCCCCAGCAGCCAGATTTACTCTGAACCTACAGAAACACAGAGGCTGGGGGCACCCCAGAGCAGAACTGGGTGTCTCCTGCACAGAACCCCCCGGGAGGGTCTTGCTCCCTCCTGTCTGACCCTCCAGGCCCTGCAGGTCACCCTGACCTGGCCTCTCCCCTGCCTGTTTCCTGCCACGAAGCAAGGCAGAGCTGCAGGCAGGAGCCAGGCATGGTGACAGAGCTGACAAGCTGCTCTGGCATCCTTGGCATCCATGCACCTCCATCCACATGCTCCACATTTGGGGACCCCAGAGACCAGTGGCCCTTCCTCTGTCCTGCCAGCACTTGGCACTCTTGTACCCCCCCACTCCTCAGCTCTTCTCTGCCTGCACTTCAGCTCCTCTGCCCTAAAGCTCCTGCACAAGCCCTGGACCTCCCAGCTCCCCTGGCCTGGCACCCATACTGCTCCTCCTGCACCCACCCATGCACCCTGTAGTGCTCACCCTGTATCCACTCTGTCCTCTCTTCACTCACCCTGCCCCCACCTCTGTACCCACACTGCTCTCTGCACTCCCCCTGCACCCACTTCTGCTCCCTTCTCATTCACCTCGTCTTTCCCTGCCCCCCTTCACCCACTCTTGCTCCCCCTGCACCAAACCTGCTCCCCCTACTCTCATTTCTGTTATCCCTGCACCCGGTTTTGCTCCTCCAGCACCCCCCCTGCTCTCCCTGCACCCACTTCTGCCCATCCCTGCACCCTTCTTGCTGCCTCTGTACCCACTCTGCCCTCTCTTCCCTCTCCTTGCTACCACCCCTGCACCCTCCCTCCCCTCCCTGCACCCACTTCTGCCCGTCCCTGCACCCATCTTGCTCCCTCTGTACCCACTCTGCCCTCTCTTCACTCTCCTTGCTACCACCCCTGCACCCTCCCTGCTCTCCCTGCACCCACTTCTGCCCGTCCCTGCACCCATCTTGCTCCCTCTGTACCCACTCTGCCCTCTCTTCACTCTCCTTGCTACCACCCCTGCACCCTCCCTGCTCTCCCTGCACCCACTTCCGCCCCCCCTTCACGGCCCCCTGTCTCCCCTATTTCCACCCCTGCCCCCCCGCCGCTTCCCTCCTTCCCTACCCCGCTCCCTTCGCACCGGAGGGTCCCCGCGGCTCCGGGACGCCGCTCCCGTCCCTCCCGCCCCCGGGGGCGGTGATTAATGACGACGAATTCCGGGGAATCCCCCACCCCAGCCCCCTCCCCTGCCCTGTCCCGCAGCTCTGCCCCGCTCCCCGTGCCCGGGACTCACTTGTTGGGTGCCCGCTGGGGCTCGGGGCTGCCCGGGGCGGGCCGGGGCTGGGTCCAGTCAGTTCGGGGCGGTGGGAGAGCGGCGGGACACCGGCGGCTCCTCCGCACCGCCTCCGCCGCCTTCTCCGCCTCCCTCCGGGGGGGAGCCCGAGCCGCCCCCTGGCTGCTGCCCGCCCTCCGTCTCTCCCCAGCCCGGGGTAGGGGCCGAGCCGTTTCCCACTTTCATCTCCTCACCCTCCTCCTCCTCCTCCTCTTCGTCCTTTCCCTCCCTCACACCGGGCACTCCTCTACCCTGCTTTCTTCCTTCTCCCCACCCGCCCTGAGTGGAGACCCTCCTGGGCAGAAGAGGGTAGTGAAAGGGGACACCCCAATTCCCGGCATGGGAGGAGCCCCATCCCTTGGTCACCACTCCTAGAGCGACCAGGGGCAGCCCCCGGGGCTGGAGCTGGTGGTGGCATCACAGGGCAGAATGGTCATGAGAAATGTCCTGCCAGGGATGCTCCTTCACTGGTGTGGCACTAGGAGGTGGCAGCATCTCCGGGCAGACCCCAAGGCACCAGGGCAGAGCCCAGGATGGAGCAGGAAAGGAGAAAGCTGTGGAAGAAGCAGGCAGGGAACTGGCAAGTAACAGGCAAGGGGGCAGGCAGGGGCATAGGAATGGAGCAGGCAGGGGAGCAGGGAAGGAGCAGGCAGGGAATAGGAATAAGAACAGGAATAGAGCAGGCAGGGAACAGGGATAGAGCAGGCAAGGAAGCAGGAAAGGAACAGGCAGGGAATAGGAACAGAATAGAGCAGGCAGGGAACAGGGATAGAGTAGGCAGGGGAGCAGGAAAGGAACAGGCAGGGAAGAGGAATAGAGCAGGCAGGGAACAGGGATAGAGTAGGCAGAGGAGCAGGAAAGGAACAAGCCAGAAAGCAGGCAGGGAATAGCAATAGAGAAGGCAGGGAAGCAAGAAAGGAACAGGCAGGGAATAGATACAAGGACTAGGGAAGGAACAGGCAGGAAACAGTCATGGAAGCAGGCAGAGAATAGATCCAAGGAGCAGGCAGGCAAGAGGCAGGGAATAGGCAGCGAGCAATTAGAGAAGGAGGCGAGAAGCAGGCAAGGAACAGGCAGGAAACAAACACGAATCTGAGGGCTGCAGTTTGGATCCGGGAGGGACGCGGAGCAGCCGTGGATGTCCCCCAGGTGCCCATCCCTGCGCCCTCCTTTCCGAGAGCTGCCCAGCACTGCACCGCCGAGTCCCCACTCAGCCTTTTTCCTCCCGGCTTGTGATGGATCTGTCTCCTCCGGAGCTTCCGAGGCGGCTGCTGGGGACGTGTGTGTCTCAATAACCGCGCTCTAATTAACAACTGATATTTATTCAGCCCGCAGTAAACAAGCTGCTGCGAGCAGAGAGAGCACCGAGAGCGGCTCCACGCTGCCATTTATTCATCCAGAGGCCCCCGAGATGCGGTGAGGAAGCCACTCGAGCCTCCTGCGAGCTGCCTGCACGAGTAATTAAGGGCAATTAAAGCAAGTGGCTACGAAACACAACGCAGCTTTCCTAACTCCTCATTGTCGGGCAATTATTCACCCAGCAGCACTTGACTCCCAAGCGTCAGAGTTGAGTAGGGTTTGAGCATCTTGTGGGCAGGTGGAAAGCTGTTTTTGCCCACCCCTCACCCCACCCAGCACCAGGTGTAGCTCCATAACCTGGCTCCACAACCCAGCCTCACCCTACAACCCAGCCTGGCCCCACAACCCACCCCGCAGCAGAGCAGGGTGATGAAAGGAAGCTTCATCCCTTCCTTATCCCTTCCATGGGTTGTGGGGCTGAGTTATGGGGTTCTGCCTGGTCCTGGGGACCAGAGCAGGTCCTACCCACTCATGGGATGCAGAAAACCCAACATGACCAACAGGTGCCAGGGCCCTCAACCAGCTGTGAATGGTTTTGGAGAGGGGTGGGGAGTGTTGCACCCATCCCTCCTGCTGCTCTGCCCCTGCCTCCATTTCCCTCCTTTGCCAGGGTGATCCCTTGGGGAGGTTGTCTCCAGTCCAGTGGCACAAAAGGACCTCGGCAGCACTGGGATGGCCACGGTGTGGCTCCTGCTTCCCTTTGTGCCTGGGTTCGCTGTCTGCAGGGAAAGCAGGCTGGATCCTGCTCCCCTCACTACGCAGGGGAGGCGCAGGGAGCAGCTTGTCTCCAGCCTGTTCCGGCATCCCCTGGAGTGATGCCAAGCTGGAGGGGGATGGAAAACAGGATCCTGCCCACCGACCCAGCACGGAAAAAGTAGAGGCAAGTTGAGCTTCCAAGAAACTGCCACCACAGCTGCCAAGAAACACGAGCAGGAGCAGAGCCCAGCAAGTTTTTTTGGGGGCTGGAGACAATTTGCTTCCAGCCTCCAGCGCCAGGCTGCATTATTGTGGGGCTCCCCACCCCCTGCACCCAGCTCAGCACCTCCTCCAGTACCACTCTACTGATGGGGGGTTGTGGGGATTAGGGCAATGCCAGTCAGACCACACCACTATGACCAGCACTCTGGCCTGGGCAGCACCCAGCAGGGAATTCCTGTGGCAAAGATTTTGGTGCTTCAGCATTTCTTTCTACCTCTATTTGGGCACAAACTTCCCAGTCCCAGCTCAGCCTTAGTGCTGCCAGCACAGACCCCCTCAAGAACCACCCTGCTGCTTTGGGGTGAGGGTTAGGGCAGTGCCAGTCAGACCACACCACTATGACCAGCACTCTGGCCTGGGCAGCACCCAGCAGGGAGTTCCTGTGGCAAAGATTTTGGTGCTTCAGCATTTCTTTCTACCTCTATTTGGGCACAAACTTCCCAGTCCCAGCTCAGCCTTAGTGCTGCCAGCACAGACCCCCTCAAGAACCACCCTGCTGCTTTGGGGTGAGGGTTAGGGCAGTGCCAGTCAGACCACACCACTATGACCAGCACTCTGGCCTGGGCAGCACCCAGCAGGGAGTTCCTGTGGCAAAGATTTTGGTGCTTCAGCATTTCTTTCTACCTCTATTTGGGCACAAACTTCCCAGTCCCAGCTCAGCCTTAGTGCTGCCAGCACAAACCCCCTCAAGAACCACTCTACTGCCAGCACAGACCCCCTCAAGAACCACCCTGCTGCTTTGGGGTGAGGGTTAGGGCAGTGCCAGTCAGACCACACCACTATGACCAGCACTCTGGCCTGGGCAGCACCCAGCAGGGAGTTCCTGTGGCAAAGATTTTGGTGCTTCAGCATTTCTTTCTACCTCCATTTGGGCACAAACTTCCCAATCCCAGCTCAGCCTCGGTGCTGCCAGCACAGACCCCCTCAAGAACCACTCTACTGCCAGCACAGACCCCCCTCAAGAACCACCCTACTGCTTTGGGGTGAGGCTTAGGGCAGTCAGCCCACACCAGTATGACCAGGACCTAAGAGGGAATTCCTGTGGGGAGGATTTTGGTGCTTCAGCATTTATTTCTACCTCAATTTGGGCACAACCACCCCCACTCCACCTCCAATCCCAGCCTTCCCCGGGAAGGAAAAAGCCCGCAGGGATTCTTTCCAGCTTGTCGGGGCCCCGTTTGTTTCCGTGCTGTTAGAGCAGCAGTTCTGCCTCTTTTGGGAGGAAATTACTTCTCCAAAGAACCAAGGGAGAAAGGAGCTGAGTAGCCAAGGAGCTGAGCTCGCTGTCGTCTGTGCGTGTGTCCCCCCACCCCCGCCCCGGGCTGCGCAGCCTCGGAGCTGCTTCTCCATCATTTCCTCCCCCCTAAACTCAACATTTTTGGCACGGAGCAAGGGTGCAGCTTGGCTCAGATGGAAGCTGCAGATGGAAAACGGCTCCAGAGTTCTGCAACCTTCTCAGACCCTCTCTGTATTCCCTCCCCCCTTGGACCTGCAGAATTGGGGGCTGGTCTCCCGTCCGCCCCCCACCTCCCCCAGCCCACGCCGGGGCACGCCACAAGCCTGTGCCTCTCGCCCGGGCTCTGTTCCCTCCCCGCATATGGAGGCTCCATGAGTAATAAAAGCTGCTAATTGCCAACAGATGCCCCAGGAAACCCTGACGCTGCCTCTCACGGCTGCCTTTGGCTGGGAAGGGAAAGGAGAGGAGCTGGAGCTAGCCCCAGGCACCCCCCCAAAGCGTGGAGCGGGAGGATCCCAGTGAGTGGCAGCCCCCAGCAACTGGAGCTAGGGAATGAGTTTGCTGTCCTTAGCAAAAAGGCAGTGGGCAAACACCCCTGGGGAAGGACTGGTGCCCTCCAACCCACAGCAGCACCCCCAGGACACCACCCACCTACCACTGCACGAGGCTGGCAAGCCACAGCTGAGCCCCTACTGCAGCCCTTTGCCAGGCTGGGCTCTGCCACCCCTATACCCCTTCAGTGTGGGCAGCCAAAGCCTCCACATCTGGATCTGGCCTCTTCCCTAGGTCACAGCTCCAGCATCTGTTGCACAACTGGAGCTGGCATCAGCCCAGTGCTAGGAAATCTGGGGACAAGAGGTGGCTGTGGGAGGCCTGGGACCCCCTGGCCTCGCTTTCTGCTTTGTTTGAGGCTGCTTTAATGGGAGGGGGAAAGAGTTTGCCCCCCTTCTCTCACAGGCTCAGAGGATGCCAGGGGTTGGAAGAGACCCAAAGAGATCATCAAGTCCAACCCCTTTACCAGAGCAGGACCACAAAATCTAGCTCAGGTCACACAGGAACACATCCAGATAGGCCTCGAAAGGCTCCAGAGAAGGAGACTCCACAACCTCTCTGTGTGGAGATGCAACCTCCTGTGCTGCAGCTTACATCCTCTGCTCCTTGTCCTGTCACAGGGTGTGAAGAAGCAGCTCTCAACCACCACCTCAGGCCCACTGGTGAAAAGCAAAGCCACTCCCTTCCTGCTCCCATCACTGTGCTGCAGCTCCCAGTTTGCTTCTCCTTCCACCCTAAGCCTGAACTGATGCTGCAGCAAAGAGCAGCTGCACAGGTCTGGCACAGTGCCCCTGAACCCCAGCACCCAGGGGATGTGGGGTGCTTGGGGCACCACAGTGCAGACAAGAAGCAAACCAACACCTTGCAGACCGCTGGTCCAGACTGGGCATCACACTTTGCCCAGGAGATCTGGCTAGTGCTGGCAGCCCTGGAGAGCAGGAAGCCTCTGCCAACCCTACAGTTCTCACCAGCTTCATCCCTGTGGGAAAGCTGCCTGCCCAAAACAGGAGTGCTGGAGGGTGCTGTCTGCTCACCCACAGCCACCTCCTCACCAAAACAAGCCCTTGAAGAAGAGAAGTGGCAGCCATAGACAACCAGGGCATGTTTCCCACTGTCACAGCAGTCACACAGCTCTCCCCATGCCGTGGTGGGAGGGTTTTGGTGCCAGGCTCCAGATGAGCTGTCTGGGAACCTGTCCCATGCTGTGGATCAACACTTAGCATGGATCCCATCAGAGCCTGAGGTGCTGAGAGCCACCAAGTAGGGATGTCATAGAATAGAATCATAGAACCAGTCAGGGTTGGAAGGGACCACAAGGATCGTTTAGTTCCAACCCTCCTGCCACTGTGGTGCAAGCACAGAATGCATCCGGTTGGAAGGGACCCTCGAAGGTCATCTCGCCCAAGCCCCCTGCAGGCAGCAGGGACACCTCCAACCAGAGCAAGCTGCTCAGAGCCTCCACCACCACCGCTCCGGGCAACCTGTTCCAGCATTCCACCGCCCTCACTGTCAAGAACTTCCTCCTAACATCCTCTCCTCCAGCACCATTCCTCTTCTCCCAACACAATTCCTTATCCAGCAAGAACCTGGTGGCCACGGCCATTGGCATCACCGTCCTGCAGGCACCCAGACGGGTGCCAAGGGTGATACAGCCCCTGCAATGCCCAGCTGCAGCGGTGCCGACGCCGGGACCGCTCCGGCAGCGCGATGGACCCCACGTTCTGTGCCTCTCCAGCTTGCACGGTAATTGCCTTCGAAGTTCCTAATTTGCTCATAGATTAATTACCGTGTAATTTACTGCTCTTGGCTCCCGCGATAAGACGCTTCCATTCGCAAAGCAGCTCATGGGCACAGGCGCAACTCATGGGCACAGGCTCAGCCCTGAGCAGCGAAGATCCCTCCAAGCACGGGAGGGAACGGCGAGGATGGGGGAAGCAAACAAGCTGCAGGTCCCCACATAGGTGACAGCCACTCCCTTCTCCAACCAGATCCCCCCCTCCCCCTCTCCTCTCCTCTTCCTCCCCTCCAACACCAAGCACAAAGCGGCGGCCGCAGCCCCACGGCGCCACAGAGAGTGAACTTTTATTTCCAACAACGACAGCACCTGCCCCGTGGGGTGGGGACGGTGGGGAGGGGTAGCCGAAAGGCTTTGGGGTTGGTTGGTTTTTTTTTTGGGGGGGGGGGGAGTTGGGAGGGTTTGGGGGGGGC
>WAAF01016007.1:111820-140157 GCA_013400475.1 Tricholaema leucomelas
GCCCCCCCCCGGGGGCCCCCCCCCCCCCCCCAGTCACCTCCAGAAGGCAGCGTAGATCACCAGGAGGGTCAGCAGAGCCATGCAGGACACGGCACAGCCGATCATCAGCGGCACTGATGGGGTGCCCGAGGGGTCCATGGCCTGGGGGGACAGAGAGACAAGGGGGAATGGCTGAGCCTGGCCCACCATGGCTGCTCCCTGCCAGCCCCCACACACTGGGCCCCTCCACCCTCCCTCCCAGTTTGGGACCCCCTGGGTGCAGGAGGGGGGTCAGTGGCAGCGGTGGTGCAGCCAAAGCGCCTTCCTGAGGACCCGTGCCCATCTCCATGCCAACGGGGGACGCAGGCAGAATAGCAATGGGGTAGGGGGATGCCTGGGCTGCCCCCTCCCCTCCTTACACACAGCAATGCCCCATACCAACCCCGATCAACCACAGCAACCCTGCCCACCCGAGCCCACCCTCAGGGTGCCAGGGAGTCCCTCGGGTGCTGGGAGACACCACCCTCACCCCCCCGCCCCCTCCAGTGCCCATCCCACCCTGTCGAGTTGCCTGCAGCCAATGTAGTCCCTACCCATCCTCATCCTCCCCCTAGGACCCTCACCTTGGCCAGGTCCCACATCCCCAGGGATCACCCCCCCTGCCATTCATGACCCACGTCCCCGGCAGGCTTGTCCCTGTCCCCTACCAGGTCTCTGGGCAGCTGGGCGAGGACGGCGAAGGTGGCGAGCTGGCGGCACTGGCATTTGGTGTGTGCTGGGAGGGTCTCCAGGGTTTGGCAGCTCTCCGTGTCCCAGTTTCCCAAGCCAGCATCCCTGATTAATGGGACCAGCGCGAGTGAGAGCAATTTGAACTGATCAAACACGGGGGCAGCCCCTTCCAGCCTCTCCCTCCCCGGTTAACCCTTTGTTGGTCCCTGTCTGGGAGGGGAGGCAGATGTTGGGGGGTGACTACTGCCAGGTTAATCCCCTGAGCCCATGGTGGAGCTGAAACCAGCCCTACCCCAGTTCCTGCTGCCTGCCCCAGCGCTGCCCCCCTTACCCCCCCGGGAATGGAGCAAAACATGAAGGATGATTTTTAATCAGCCCACCTAGGTTGGGGGGGGGGGAGAAGGGGAAGGGGAAGGGCAAAGCACAGAGGGAGGGTCCCAGGCACAGGAGGAGGAGTAATGAGAGTGAGGCTGAGACAGCGCTGGAGCAGGTGGAAGCAGTAGCAGAGGCTCCCCTGGCACACACACATCTGCCCTGGCACTCATATGTCCCCTCCCCAGCAAGAGCCTTGGCTTCCACAGCTACCCCACAGCCAGACCTGCCTGGCAGTGGGTGACATCCTCCTGCCATGGGGACCCCCCTCCAAAAGGGACCTGAGAGGGAGTGCGCCGTGGTGGCACCGTCCATGGCACGGGAGAGAAGCCACCACTCCCAGCACGGCAGGGGAAGAGGGAACTGGGTCTGTGGGACAGCTGAGGACGCAGCTCCCCCGGGGTTAGGCTGAGACCTGCCACACTCATCACCACCCTTGCACTGGAACCAGTGACCCCGAGGTGCAAGAGCACCCACGGGCACCTGGGCTGGGGGGGCTGCCAGCGGTGCCTCTCCCCACGCCGTGCCCTACTTTTCCCTGGCTCCTGCCAGAGCGCCGGGCAGGGAGCTAACAAATCGCATCTGGCAGGCTGGCAGCGCCGTGCCCGCCTCACGCGGAGGAGCCACATCGACCCCGCGGCACCGCGGTCAGAGGCTTCCTTCAGCCGCAGGAAGGGACCAGCCCTGCTCCTCACCCCTCCCACCAGCGTCTCAACGAGCCCCCCCCCCCGGGCACTGGGACGGCCTCATCGCCCAGTATCACCCAGTGAGGGCACTGCCAGGGTGTGCCTGTCCTCTTGTCCCTCACTCACGTCCTGGAGTAGTCCCAGGTGACACACTGCGGGTGGGATGTGCCCTGTGGACAGAGGGAGAGGTTAGTGTGGCACTCCCTGCCCTGCTCCTACCCCTCAGGAGGATCTCTGGGCCACGGGGACCTGCCCAGTTAACTACCCCACCATGGTGTGCCCCCATCCTGGTGCTTGTGGCCACCAGCTGGGAGCTGCTGGCCTTTGTTCAGCTCCCAGTGCCTGTGGGCAAAGGAGTCAGTAGGAGCCACATGGCACTAAGAGGTGACACGGCGATGGGGTGACACAGTCATAAAGTGGCACGGGGTGGTGGCACAAGAAGGGGCCCCTCACATTGATGATGTGGGCAAAGGGGGCAGTGACACCCATACGGGACTGAGAGGCGACCTGGTGACCAAGTGGTGGCACAAGAGGGGGGTCACTTGCACTGATGATGTGGGCAAAGGGGCCAGTGACACCCATACGGGACTGAGAGGTGGCCTGGTGACCAAGTGGTGGCACAAGAGGGGGTCACTCACATTGATGATGTGGGCAAAGGGGCCAGTGACACCCATATGGGACTGAGAGGTGGCCTGGTGACCAAGTGGTGGCACAAGAGGGGGTCACTCACATTGATGATGTGGGCAAAGGGGGCAGTGACACCCATACGGAACTGAGAGGTGACCTGGTGACCAAGTGATGGCACAAGAAGGGGCCAGTGACATCCATACGGGACTGAGAGGTGGCCTGGTGACCAAGTGATGGCACAAGAGGGGGCCACTCACGTTGATGATGTGGGAGAGCTCCACCAGGATGAGAGGCTCGGCAGGCTTGGTCGGCGGGCGCACTGTCACCATCAGCACCTTGGAGGTGACAGCCAGGGGGGCCCTGCAGGGAGGGTCAGCAGCTGGTCAGAGGGCCGGGGAGCTGGCACGGGGAGGGGCAGAGGGCAGCGCCCACTCACCTGGGCGGGGGCAGGATCAGCCCCAGAGTGCGGTACAGAACTGCCCCGATGACGAAGTGGGAGGAGTCCTCTGTCTCTGTGGGGACACGGGAGGGGGCAGCAGGGCCGTCAGCCAGCGCACGCGTGGGGACGGAGCCCACGCCTTGGTCCCCAACACCCGTGCAGGCACGGGGACCCCATCCCTGACACAGGCATGGCACAAGTGGGCACGCACCTGGGCTGGTAGGAGGCCAGATGTGCACACACACACGTGCACACTGCCAGCTGTGTGCAAGCACATGTGCACACACGCATGTATACACCCAGATGTGCACACACGCATGCATACACCCAGATGTGCACACACCCAGATGTGCACACACGCACATGCACACTCCCAGATGTGCACACACACATGCACACTCCCAGATGTGCACACACGCACATGCACACACCCAGATGTGCACACACATACATGTACACACCCAGATGTGCACACACACATGCACACTCCCAGATGTGCACACACACACATGCACACTCCCAGATGTGCACACACATACATGTACACTCCCAGATGTGCACACACATACATGTACACACCCAGATGTGCACACACGCACATGCACACTCCCAGATGTGCACACACGCATGCACACACCCAGATGTGCACACACGCATGTACACACCCAGATGTGCACACACACATGCACACTCCCAGATGTGCACACACACACATGCACACTCCCAGATGTGCACACACACACATGCACACACCCAGATGTGCACACACACACATGTACACTCCCAGATGTGCACACACATACATGTACACACCCAGATGTGCACACACGCACATGCACACTCCCAGATGTGCACACACGCATGCACACACCCAGATGTGCACACACGCATGTACACACCCAGATGTGCACACACACATGCACACTCCCAGATGTGCACACACACACATGCACACTCCCAGATGTGCACACACACACATGCACACTCCCAGATGTGCACACACACACATGCACACTCCCAGATGTGCACACACACACATGCACACTCCCAGATGTGCACACACACACATGCACACTCCCAGATGTGCACACACACACATGCACACTCCCAGATGTGCACACACACACATGCACACTCCCAGATGTGCACACACACACATGCACACTCCCAGATGTGCACACACACACATGCACACTCCCAGATGTGCACACACACACATGCACACTCCCAGATGTGCACACACACACATGCACACTCCCAGATGTGCACACACACACATGCACACTCCCAGATGTGCACACACACACATGCACACTCCCAGATGTGCACACACACACATGCACACTCCCAGATGTGCACACACACATGTACACACCCAGATGTGCACACACGCATGTACACACCCAGATGTGCACACACACATGCACACTCCCAGATGTGCACACACGCACATGCACACACCCAGATGTGCACACACATACATGTACACACCCAGATGTGCACACACACATGCACACTCCCAGATGTGCACACACACACATGCACACTCCCAGATGTGCACACACACACATGCACACTCCCAGATGTGCACACACACACATGCACACTCCCAGATGTGCACACACACACATGCACACTCCCAGATGTGCACACACACACATGCACACTCCCAGATGTGCACACACACACATGCACACTCCCAGATGTGCACACACACACATGCACACTCCCAGATGTGCACACACACATACACACCCAGATGTGCACACACACATGTACACACCCAGATGTGCACACACGCACGCACACTCCCAGATGTGCACACACGCATGTACACTCCCAGATGTGCACACACACATATGCACACTCCCAGATGTGCACACACACATATGCACACTCCCAGATGTGCACACACACGCATGCACACACCCAGATGTGCACACACACGCATGCACACTCTCAGATGTGCACACACATTCCCACACCCAGACGTGCATGCACACACCCAGATGTGCACATACACATGTTCCCATCCCCAGATGTGCACACACACACGTGCACACACTCAGATGTGCACACACACATTCCCATCCCCAGATGTGCACACACACGTGCACACACCCAGATGTGCACATACACATGTTCCCATCCCCAGATGTGCACACACACGCGCACACACCCAGATGTGCACACACATTCCCATCCCCAGATGTGCACACACCCAGACGTGCACAGCCATTCCCACTGCCAGCTGTGCCCGCACACACAGGCTCGCACTCGCAGCTGTGCCCAGCCCAGCCTCACCGGCCGAGGCGAGGCTCAGCACCTCCCTGGGGATGAAGAGCTTGTCCTCGGAGCTCCTGGCCCAGTCCTTCATGCCCCTCCGCCCCTTCATGGGGAAGTTGATGTCGCTGGAGACAGCCGAGACAGGCTCCCTCTGGATGCTGATCACTGCCAGGGCAGAGCGGGCATCACCGGCCGGTCCCCGCGCCTGCCACAGCCCCGTGCCCACCCCGCCGCTCACCCAGGTTGTCGGTGACGATGAGGGAGCTCTGGATGGCTTTCAGCGCATCCCCCACCAGATGGATGAAATCCTCCACCACCTTCATCAGGTGCACGGAGCCCGGCGAGACCTGCGGGCGAGGGACCAGCTCTGCAGCTTGCTGGGATGTGTCCCGGCTGCTCCCTGGCACCCAGGGCTCATGCCCTGTGCCGCTCACCTGTTGGGCATCCTCCCACTTGTCCCGGTTCTCCGCGTCCACCATGTAGCTCACCACCTGGAAGAAGCGCTGCGGGGACAGGGCTCAGCGGGGCTGGGCTCCGGGGACCGAGCGCCGCCGCCGCCGCCCCCGGGAAACGTCGCTCTCCGTCCCCTACCCACCCGCCCGCTACCTGCACGTCCTCGTTGGACGGGGTGTAGGTGGCCCTCTTGAAAGTGTCGGTGACGTTGCGCAGGATCTCCACCGAGAAGAGCAGGTCCCCGCTGTAGTAGGTCTTACGGGCCATGAGCTCCAGCAGGCTCCTCACCACTTGCGACATGCCCTCGCCTGCCAGCAGCCGCTGCCCCTTGGCCAGGTGCTCTCGCAGCTTGGACAGGGTGGGGACAACAGTGTCACTCAGCCACCAGCATCCTCTCCCTGACAGTGCTCTGTGTCCCCAGCTCCTTCACCTCGGACAGGGTGGGGACAACAGCATCACTCAGCCACCAGCACCCCTTCCTGTGTCCCCAGCTCCTTCACCTCGGACAGGGTGGGGACAACAGCATCACTCAGCCACCAGCACCCCTTCCTGTGTCCCCAGCTCCTTCACCATGCCCAGAACCTGGGCAGTGGGGACAGTGCAAAGCTAATTGTATTGATTAGGGACATGTGGATCTGGGAAGGGACTTTAGGGAAAGATTGGGACAAAGGGGTCCCGGGGGGGGGGGGGGTCCTCCCCATCCCAGCCACTTCCCGAGGACGCAAGAGCACAGCTCAGACCAAAGTGTCCCCTCCCTGGCTCCAGGATGGGGTCTCCTTTCCTATCCCTACCCAGGGAGCTCTTCCCTGGTTTCCCCCTGCCGTGCCCAGCTGGTGAAGTGGGGCAGCTGCTGGTTTCCCCTGCCCGGGGATGGGATGGGGCAGCACCCCAGGAGCGGGGAGGGGAGCGCAGGAGGTTGAAGATCCACGCCAGAGCGGGCACCTACTGAGAGATGCAAGTATCGGTACTCGTGGGAGATGCAGCGGGCAAAACTGGGCACACCCCAGTAGGCAACTCCATGGGGGCTCAGCAGGCACCGGCGGCTGGCAGACCCTGTGCCAGAGAATCCAGTTCAGCACAGCACTGGCATCATAACCAACTCCCAGTACCCCAATGCCACCCACCACCCCCTGCCAGTGAATCCAATTCAATGCTGGCATGAGAATCACTTGCCAGCACCCCATTGCCACCCACCACCCCTTCTCCTGATCCTGGGCATGTTGGAGCTTGGGGGTGCTGGCTCCATGCCCCTCACCCGTGGCATTGGGGGGGCATTTGTTGTAGATGATCTCCCCAGCAGCTGTCTTCTTCCAGGTCATCAGCATGACATACTCGTCCTTGCACATCTCATGGTAGGCTGGGGAGGGTGGGGAGGGATGAGAAGAGTGGGTCAGACACAGCCTGGATGCAGAGTGATGGGCACCAGAAGGTGTGTGGGAGGGGATGCCCCATACCTGGGCACTTCTTCTCGTTGCAGGTCTTCACCTCCTCGCCGGTGCCCTCGCAGGGGTAGCCCTGCATGCCGGTGCCCTCGCACATGCGGAAGCGCCGCTGCCAGCCGGTGTCACAGGTCTTGGAGCAGAGGCTCCAGTGGTTCCAGGGACCCCACTTGCTGTCAGCTGTGGGGATGGGGGACACCCGTGGGATGCCCATCTCGGCACGGTGAGCTGCACCCGGTGGGACGGGGACGGGTTGCTGCCCACGTCACGAATAGAAAGCCCCACGGGGTACGGAATCCACGGAGCAACAAATGACATCTCTCTCAGGTGAGACCTGTGTCCTCGTGCAGCCACCTGGCTGCTGCCCACCGGCAGCCCACGGGCACCCTTGGGGGCATGGCTGCTGTGGCAGCCATGGCACAGCCATCACCTCCCTTTGCGCCTGCGACCAATGCCACGGGGTAGAAGGAGAAGACGAGGATGGGGTTTTAGGACGGGATGAGGACGATGTTGAAGGACAGGATGAGGACGGGGTCCATCCTTCAGCCTGCCTATTCCCGTGCCCGCTGTGCCCCCAGCCCCAGAGCCAGCCCCAGCCCCATAAGCTGCCCCATGTGCACGCACGAGAGATCACACTCCCCGAAGCACGCCAGGACCTGCAGCCACCAGGTCCCTTTGGTCTGACACCCGGGGTGAGGGCACAGGGGTGAGGGCACAGGGGTGAGGGCACAGCACAAATCCCTGGCTCCTCCAACGTCCCTGGCAAGAGCAACCAACCCAAGCCGGTTGGCTGCCGATCCTTGGCGTCGCCCTGGGTGTCTGCCGCTGCCCGGGCAGCCCGCAGCTCACGGGGCTGCCGGCACCCTGGTGTCACCGACGGTGACACCGCAGCGGCTGTACGGCTGGGCCGTGTGCCAACGTGCCACACACCGACGTGTCCGTGCCAGCGGGTACCTGTTGGCCTCCCTTTGTCCCCTTACACCCCCATACCTCCCCCAAAACCATCGCGCGGGGCCTTACTGGGACAGGTGGGGTTGGAGCACTCCCGGGCGTCGGCGTGAGCCCCGCGGCACTCGGCCCAGCCGTGGGCTGAGACGCTGCACTTGCGCGTCCGCTGCTGGGTGCCGTTGGCGCAGGTGACGGAGCAGCGGCTCCAGGGGCCCCACTCCAGCCACTGCCCTTCCACTGCGGGGACAAGCGAGAGGGTGTCAGCCCCGCACCGACCGGCGGCCCCTCGGCCGCTCGGCTACAGCTCCCCCGCCGCCCGCGGCGGCTGCTGCTGCTCCGCGCAACGGGTCCAGCCCTACGGAGCTGCCGGTTTCTGCCGTGCCAGCCTCAACAGATGGCATCGAATTTTGCCCTGTCGCCACTACTGTCAGCTGAGAGGACGGTCCTACAGCCTGGCTGCATCGCAGCGCCCAGCCCTGTGGCACGGCACAGCCCTGGGACATCGACAGATTTGGTATCAATCCCTGCCAAGCCCAGCAGCCCTGGCATCACTCCCCACCAAAGCCAGCAGACCTGGCAACAATCTTTGCCAGACCCAGCAGCCCTGGAATCAGACTCCACCAAACCCAGCAGCACTGCCTGGCATCACTTCCCATCAAACCCAGCAGCCCTGGCATTGCTTTCCACCAGAAGCAGCCCTGGCACTGCTCTTCACCAAAACCAGCAGCCCTGGTATCAATCCTTGCCAAATCCAGCAGCCCTGGCATTACCTTCACCAAGCTTAGCAGACCTGGTATTCACTCCAGGCCCAAACCAGCAGCCCTGGCATCACTCTCCACCAAACTCTGCAGATCCAGCATTGCTCTCACCAAACCTGAGCCATAGCAGGAGGGGAAGGAGCTGCTGTGAGCTCCAGTAGCATCTCTACAGGGCTGCCATGGGTGACATGTCCCTGCTGGAGCTGCTGCAGAGCAGGGTCCTGTGCCCCTGCTGCTCCCAGACCACTGCCAGCCTCTCCACCTGGATATGCCAGCTCCAACACAACCACAGCCACAGTGACCCCACAGCCACCACCATAGCCAGCCCTGGCACACGGGAGGAAGGGACAGCGATGTGCTGCCACCCATGCACATGCAGACCCTGCAGTGAATCCTTTCACCAACTGCCCAATGTCCCATGACATCCCTGTGCCAATCTGGCACCAGTGCTGTGCTCACTGGGGACAAGCAGCCCCAAAAAGGTGGGGAGGGAAGGAGCTGGTTCCTCTGTGGTCCCCAGGTTGGTCACCCTTGCCCATGGCAATGGCTCAGGTCCCTCAACAAGGCCAACAGAGCTGATTGGTTTCCAGCAGGGCCAGGAGGGTGCACCCCATGTCACAGCACCCATGGGCTGTCCCAGGTCCCCATGGCGGTGCCACCCATCCCTCACAGCGCCACAGCCCCACGCCAGGAGCGTGGTTCTGGCTCTTGGCCAGCGCCATCTCCTGGCATTGCCAAGGGGAAGGAGGAGCAGGGGAGAGGGATGTACTGACCCGGGCAGCTCGCGATATTGCAGGGCTTGACCTGCAGCTCGGGGCCCTCGCAGGCTTTCCCTCCGCGCCGCGGGGCCACGCACCGCCGCGTCCTGGTCCTGGCCCCTCGCCCGCAGGTCACCGAGCACAGGCTCCACGGGGACCACTCCTCCCACGCGCCGTGAACTGCAACACAGCACAGCACCCATCGCTGCACCTCCCGGCCCCGCGGGGCTTCAGCCTCATCCTCCTCCTCCTGGCACCGGGAGGTCCCAGTCATCGCGGACCTCTCACGTCCCATGGCACAGCCGGGCATGGTCCCTGGCTCCCTTTCACGTCTCACCGGCACTGCCTGTCCCAGCATCACCCCTGGGCATGAACTGCAAGGGTTTGCTGCTGCTGCTGCTGCTTCCTGTCCTGCTCCAGCCTCCCCGATGGGGTCCTGCTACCAGCGGCGCACGCCCACGCACAGCCCAGCTCACCCCAACCCATGCCAACGCACTGGGCACGGCCACCCCTCACCCACACCACACCCACAGCAGCTCAGCTCACACAAGAAGGCAACGGGCACCTGCAGGGCACACAAGCATCCTAAAGGATGCTCCTCTGTGACCTGCTGTGTCCCTGAAGTCCCTGGCACAGTGGGCACACGCGAGTTGTGGGGGTGCAAATCCCTCCCCCCCCCCCCCAGAACACCTCAGGCACAGCACCCAACTGTCTCTGCAGCACTCCAAAGCCCCTCCACTGATCCCCATGGGAGATGAACAGACACCACCAAGGACAAACAGCTCAGTGCATGACCCAGAGACCATCCCCAGCGTCCTGCCTGCCCACTCCCGCCTGTGAGCAGCCTCAAAGCGCAGAGCAGCTTGGCCCCCTCCTGCCCTACATGAACGGGGACTCCCCCACCACACCACACCAGACCAGGCTGCTGAGTCCCAAGTCCCAAGTCCAGGCTCCAGCCCTCACTTTTTCCTCGGTAGAGAACTTTGGAGACACACTGGAGACAGCCCAAGTTTGGTGGGAGGGAGGATGGTGATGGGCTGCAGCTGAGCTGCTCCCAGGCAAATCCCCCAGCAGCACCAGTGATGGGCACAGGGCACTGGGGCACCCGTTCCAGATGCCTCTCCTAGTGTCACAGAATTCCAGCCTGGTTTGGATTGGAAGTGACCTTTCAAGCTCACTCAGTCCAACCCTTCTACAGCCAGCAGGGACATCTGCAACCAGAGCAGGTTGCTCAGAGCCCCAAACAACCTGACCTGGAAATGGTTCCAGGGATGGGGCAGCTCCCACCAATCTGGGTAACCTGGGCCAGGGTCTCACCACCCTCAATGTCAAACATTTCTTCCTTCTCTCCAATCTGAATTTCCCTCTTTCAGCTCAAGCCATCACCCCTTGTCCTGTCCCAACAGGCCCTCCTCAGAAGTCTGTCCCCAGCTTTCTTATTGTCCTCTTTAAGTCCTGAAAGGCCACCAGAAGGTCTCCATGGAGCCTTCTCCTCTCCAGGCTGAACAACCCGAAGCTTGAAGCTTCCCATGGAGTTGGTACAGCTGGAAAGGTGAGATGAGAATGGTGAGACACTGGAACAGGTTGCCTGTGGAAGTTGTGGATGCTCTCTCCCTGGAGGTGTTCATTCCAGGTTGGATGAATCCTTGAGCAACCTGGGCTGGTGGGAGGTGTCCCTGCCCATGCCAGGGGCCTTGGAACTAGATGATCCTTAAAGTGCCTTCCAACCCAAACCATCTATGATGGAGAGAGGCCAACAAGGCTCAGAGCAGCCCAGCCCAGGATGGACAACACTTTTCCCCACGACAGAGCCACCACAGAACCCCAGAACCTTAGAGGTTGGAAGGGACCTCCAGAGCTCATCAAGTCCAACCCCCCTGCCAAGCTGGGTAGACCACAGCAGAGCCACCCCCAGCGAACCCCTCAGTCACACACAGGTGCCCACCGTCCCCAGCCACCCGCTGCTGTGCCCATGCGCCCCCGTACCTGGGCAGGTGGCAGTGTTGTTGCAGGTGCGAGTCTCTCGGAGCAAGCCGCTGCACAGCGTCCCGTAGGGCGAGGAGACACAGGAGCGGGTCCGCACCTGCGAGCCCTGACCGCACGTCAGGGAGCAGACGCTCCACTGGGACCATTCCTCCGCCGCCGGATCCCCTGCGAGAGACACGGACCCTGAGACGTGGAGGGGACTGCCCAGGATGAGTGGCACAGGGAAGGTCCCACGAGTGGAGAACACACACCCCACACACACACCCCGGCAGTGGCCAGGCAGCGTCTGTGAGCGCAGAGATGAGGACAAGTTGCTGCGGTGGCGCTGGGATGACACTGAGGGTGGAAGTGGGGTGGGGGGAGAAGGAGTTCAGGCTGCCCTTCAGCATCAGCACATGGGGAAGGGGTTGGGGGTGCTGGATCACAGCCGGCACAGGGATAGCATCCAGTGCAGGGCGGGGTGGAGAAGCTTCTGTGAGTGGAGACCCTGCAGAGGGATGGGGAAGCAGCCAGGCGGCACCCGGGAGTGCAGAGATGAGGACAAGGTGAAGAGGTGACACTGAGATGACACCGAAGACATAAACAGGCTCAAACACTCCATGCTGCCCTCCAGCCCCAGGACACAGAGAAGGGATCAGGCTGCAGGATCACAGCTGGCACAGGGGTGGCATCAAATCTGGGAGGAAAAAGGAAGGTTCCAAGAGGGGAGACCCTGCAGAGGGACGGGAAGCAGCTGGGAGAGCAGAGCTGAGGACATGGTGCTGTGGTGACACTGAGGACAAAACCAGAGCCAAGCACCCCACATTGCCCTCCAGCCCCAGGACACAGAGAAGGGATCAGGCTGCAGGATCACAGCTGGCACAGGAGTGGCATCAAAAATGGAAGAAAGAGGAAGGTTCCAAGAGGGGAGACCCTGCAGAGGGACGGGAAGCAGCTGGGAGAGCAGAGCTGAGGACATGGTGCTGTGGTGACACTGAGGACAAAACCAGAGCCAAGCACCCCACATTGCCCTCCAGCCCCAGGACACAGAGAAGGGATCAGGCTGCAAGATCACAGCTGGCACAGGGGTGGCATCAAAAGAGGAAGGTTCCAAGAGGGGAGACCCTGCGGACGGACGGGAGGCAGCTGGGAGAGCAGAGCTGAGGACGTGGTGCTGTGGTGACACTGAGGACAAAACCAGAGCCAAGCACCCCACATTGCCCTCCAGCCCCAGGACACAGAGAAGGGATCAGGCTGCAGGATCACAGCTGGCACAGGGATGCCAACCAGCCCAGGCGGTGTGGGCAGCGCAGGCAGCCCGGCACAGCTCCCTCTCCCCACCCAGACCCAGCACTGACATTTACAACAACCCAGCTCTTATTAAGCTTGATGATGTCTCTGAAGCTATTGGACAGGCCAGAAGAAGAGGCCATCACTTCACATTAAACAGGCACACACGGAGGAGGTGCTCCAAAGAGGACAATTTGTCCTGGAGTCAGGCAGGACACAGACTCCAGGAGCAAGCTTCTCACCGAGGTGACAACACCCCACAGCACACAGGGACCCCAGGGCTGGATCATTCACTCCTGGGGGGGTCACCTCATGCTCTGCCTAACAGATCCCAGTGGGGGCAGGACCCCCCTACCCCAGGAGGAGATTCCAACAGCAGGCAGAAGGAGCAGAGCTGCTCTCCCAGAGCCGGGGCTCATCCATCTCCCGCTCGCCTCTGAGCCCTCCCACCATAAATCAGAGGTGGGGGGGAAGGGGTGGGGGAGCAGCAGCAGCAGCAGCAGCAGCAGCAGCAGCTCAAATTGCCCAGATGGATCTAACTAATAAAATCATTTTGTCATAACTATTATTTTATTTTTTTNAGGACAATTTGTCCTGGAGTCAGGCAGGACACAGACTCCAGGAGCAAGCTTCTCACCGAGGTGACAACACCCCACAGCACACAGGGACCCCAGGGCTGGATCATTCACTCCTGGGGGGGTCACCTCATGCTCTGCCTAACAGATCCCAGTGGGGGCAGGACCCCCCTACCCCAGGAGGAGATTCCAACAGCAGGCAGAAGGAGCAGAGCTGCTCTCCCAGAGCCGGGGCTCATCCATCTCCCGCTCGCCTCTGAGCCCTCCCACCATAAATCAGAGGTGGGGGGGAAGGGGTGGGGGAGCAGCAGCAGCAGCAGCAGCAGCAGCAGCAGCAGCAGCAGCAGCAGCAGCTCAAATTGCCCAGATGGATTTGCCAAATAAATACATTTGAACGAAACAATTAATGGATTATTTTGTTCCCTCTCTCCCCCCCCCCCCCCCCATTCCTTTTGCTTTACAACTCTCAGAGGAAGGTGTAAAGGAAAATATATATAAATGGAGCAAATTAAGTCAGTCCACAGGCAGGAAGGGAAAGGGAATCGCTCTGTCTCCATCAGCCCTGCCCTCAGCCCAGTGCCACCACCAGTCTGCTGTGCCTCTGCCCATGCCAAGGCAGTGCTGGTACCTGTCTGAGCCATGTAGACCCCTGGCTCGTCTGCGGACCGTGGCCACTGGGTTTTCACCTTCTGGTTCTCCTCCAGCCCATTGCCTATAAGAGAGAAAGGCTCTGGTTAGATTGGGAATGGGGACAGGGATGGAATCAGACTGCTGGGCATTGCAGGAGGAAGAAGAGGAGTGCCCACATTGGCATCCCCAAGGGCCAGAGGTGGTTGAGTTGAGGATAAGAAAACTCACGGAGCCCCCAAAACGTGTCACAGCTCTCCCTGTGCCCACCTCAGGGGTTGTAGCTGGAGCACAGCCCAGGATGTCACGTCCCTGGTGAAGCCAGGTGCCCATGCCCGTGCTCTGCTGGGCAGAGGTGCTCTCCTGTCCCCATTTAACAGCTTGCTGCAGTGAGGTGGCACAAATTTATGGCTCTGCTCACCAAAAATAACAAGAGATCCATCAAGAGCACTCGGCGTGAAATTAACTGGCATGTGGAGGGCTTGGCAGGAGGTATGGCTGTGGGCACAGTGTGGGGGGCACCTACTCTGGCCTCCCATGCTCCTTCCTGGGCACCACCAGGGCCAGCCTGGGCACATGGCTCCCTAAAATACCATTGGCACTTGACTGCTGAGCCAGCCAGGAGAGTAACCAGGGACAGCTCCTTGCTGAGCTGTCCTGGCACTGCCAGCCAAGCACGGTGATGTCCTCAAGCAACGGAGTACAGGTGAGAGACAGACACCTGGCATTGGCAGAGGAGTGCCCAGCCATGCTTTGGGCATGCTGTAGCTCCCACTGAACCTGCAGAGGTGCTACACAACCCTGGGCAGGGACTGCTGCCTGCACTGGCACTTGGTGCCATAAACCAGACCCAAATATGCCAGCTTGTGCCTTCAGCCCAGCATAACCCCTGCCTGAGCTCTTCACTATCACCACCCTCAGCAACTCTATCTGGGCAGTGGAGGGGTACAGGGGGACTTAGGGATGCCAAGTGGCTGCCCTGGAGTGGGGGTGTGTGTGTGTGTGTCCATCCATAGGACCAAGATCCCTCTCCCTGCCAGGAGCAGCATGGCAGAGTCAGGAGCAGCACAGTGAGCACCCGGGGAGGGGAGGGGGAGGGAACCATAAATCCTGAGGATCTATGAGGCTGCTCTCCAGGGCTGTGTAAGACAGAGACACCAAATTCAATTTCCCTCTCACAGCACTAAATCCCCACCTGTCACCCTGGAGCATCCATGCCCAGCACTGGTACCCATGCCTGGTCCTGCCCCAGGGCACACACCCCCAGCACCCTTCAACATCCCAGCTGGGCTGCAAGGATGGAGGAGTTCTGGGGATCACAGAAGGCACTGGAATGGAAAAGACCTCTAAAGTGGGAAGCTCAGGATATCCCCCAAGGTCAGCTGTGGCTCCACGAGCTGGCAGCCTTGGCTCTCACCCAGCATCACCTCCCTGGGGGTTGAAGGGTGATGGGTTTGGGGGTAGGGGAAAGGTAGCTCATGCCAGTGCCATGGGACTGCTTGGGGAGGTAGCTTCTAGCCATGGGATTGCTTGGGAAGGTGGCTCTTAGGCACTGGATTGCTTGGGAAGGTGGCTCCTAGCCATGGGACTGCTTGGGGAGGTAGCTTCTAGCCATGGGGTTGCTTGGGAAGGTGGCTCCTAGCCATGGGACTGCTTGGGGAGGTAGCTTCTAGCCATGGGATTGCTTGGGAAGGTGGCTCCTAGCCATGGGACTGCTTGGGGAGGTAGCTTCTAGCCATGGGACTGCTTGGGGAGTTATCTCCTAAGCCAAGGAGAGACATAGCCTAGAGCAAGTCCCAGATGTGGACCTGCTCAGCCCCAGGGCTGCAGGGATCTACTCCCTCCAAAGACCCTCTCCAATATCACCCCACAAAGCCCCACCTCCAGCCGTGCTTTCCACTCGTGTGGCCTCCACACCACACTGCAACTTCCCATCTCCAACCGCGTGTTCCCCCCCACCCCCGCCAAGGCATGGGGACAAGTGCAGGGCGCGGGGGACACCATCCCGGGTGGCAGCAGGGAGGCCCTGGGGAGCTGCTGGGCTGGTGCCAGCCGCGGCGTGGCTGCGGTGGGGGAGGGGAGCTGCTGAGATCAGCGCTGGGTGCCCGCCAAGGCTCGGCTCACAGGCGCCATTCAGCCGCCCCCCCAGGCCCTGCCTGCCACCCTGAAAGCCACCATTCTCCACCCCGAGGGGTGCTGGGGGGAGGCCAGGTGGGAGCCCAGGATCCCCCCCTCCCTGCCCTTGTTGCCATGGTGGCAGCTCTGTGCTCCAGCCCCATGGCACGACACCGGCAGTGCAGGAGATGCCCTGCAGGGTGGGAGGGGATCACAGCGTTGGGGCTGCACTGGCACGGGGGCTGCACCTCTCCTTCTGACTTCAGCACTGCAATAAGATGGAACCCCTGGGTGCTTCCAGGCTTTAATTGAATGTCAAATGTAATTTGGGGAAGGAGCAGGAGTTTGTGCTCCAGCTGCTGCAGCCGGTGGTGCCTGAGCATGCCAGCTCTGCAGGGACACCTACCCCACACACAACACCACCCCCCCTCCAGCATTCTCTCTTTGAGCCATGCATGGCATCACTTGACCTCCACCAAAGCAGCCCTGGGGGGTGGTGGAACCACTACCCCAAGAATCAGCACAGAATTGGGTTGGTTGGAAAAGATTCAGAGGATGGTTTGGGTTGGAAGGGATCTTAATACTCAGCCAGCTCCAACCTCCCTGCCATGGGCAGGGACACTTCCCACCAGCCCAGGTTGCTCATCCAGCCTGGCCTTGAACACCTCCAGGAAGAAAGCATCCACAACCTCCCTGGGCAACCTGTGCCAGTGTCTCCCCATCCTCACTGTCAAGAATTTCTTCCTAATAGCAAATCTAATCTCGAAGATCACCTAAGGTCATGAGCCCAACCATCCACCTAAGGCCACCGTGGCCATTAAACCATGTCCCCAAGTACCATGCCCAGAAGCAAGGTGATTAGAGCATCCTGCAACTCACAGCACCCACTGCCTCCCAGTAACCTCAGTATGAGATGAGTGCCAACCCCTGCAGCATCCCTGCCCAGAGAGGTTGTGGAATCTCCTTCCCAGGGGACTTTCAAGACCCATCTGAATGTGTTCCTGAGTGACATGCCCTTGGTTATCCTGCTTTGGCAGGATGTGATGATCTTCCAAAGGTCACTTTCTACCCCTAGCTTCTGTGATTCTGTGACTCCATGACCTTGGGGATGGATTTTGAACCTGGCACTGAGCTCTTAATCATCAACATTGAGTTGCAATTAAAGAGGGAGGAGGGAAAGAGTGATTGAGAGAGAGATTGGCATTGGAATGGGCTCAGCTACCTGAAGGGAGGCTGTAGCCAGCTGGGGGTGGGCTCTGCTGCCAAGCAACCAGCAACAGGAAGCGGAGACACGGCCTCAAGCTGTGCCAGGGCAGGTTGAGGCTGGATGTTAGGAGGAAGTTGTTGGCAGAGAGAGTGATTGGCATTGGAATGGGCTGCCCAGGGAGGTGGTGGAGTGGCCGTGGCTGGAGGTGTTGAAGCCAAGCCTGGCTGGGGCACTTAGTGCCATGGTCTGGTTGCTTGGCCAGGGCTGGGTGCTAGGTTGGGCTGGCTGAGCTTGGAGCTCTCTTCCAACCTGCCTGATTCTGTGATTCTATGAAAGGGGGGGGGGGGAAAACCCTAAAATAAATCAAATCAAATCAGCTCAAGCAGCTCCCTTCAAGCTGAGGAGATTTGTAACCCTGCAGCTGTAACAGACCAGGGGATTTGGTGGGGGGATCTGCCCATAATGACATTTAGCTCCTGAAAGAAATGCTAAAGCCCAATGAAATTATCCAGACACCCACAGCTCATCACCACCACCTAAGCTGCTGGATAAAGCCTCTCACTCAGCTGAGTTGGGGATTGCTCCTCACCCAAACCTGGCAGAGGGGGAAAACATCTGGCCAGATGTGCTCACAAAACCCCTGCATTGCCTCACTGGGCTCCACAGGCATGGGCTGTGGGTAAAGGGATTGCCTGGGGAGGTATCTCCTAGCCATGGGATTGCCTGGGAAGGCATCTCCTAGCTATGGGATTGCTTGGGAAAGCAGCTCCTAGCCATGGGATTGCCTGGGAAGGCATCTCCTAGCTATGGGATTGCTTGGGAAGGCATCTCCTAGCTATGGGATTGCCTGTGGAGGCAGCTCCTAGCCATGGGATTGCTTGGGAAGGCAGCTCCTAGCTATGGGATTGCCTGTGGAGGCAGCTCCTAGCCATGGGATTGCTTGGGAAGGCATCTCCTAGCTATGGGATTGCCTGGGGAGGCACCTCCGAGCCCTGGGACTGCTTGGAGAAGTCTCTCCTAGCAGCTGGTTGCCTGAGGAGGCATCTCCTAGCCCTGGGACTGCTCAGGGAGCTATCTCCCAGCTGGGGTCAGCCCGACCCCGGTGGTCAGAGTGCAGGCAAGCACCAGCTGCTTTCTCTTCACTCGAGGTTCCTGCGATCCCACCCGGAGCAAATGGCTCCATTCCGGCTGGTTAACAGCGCGGCCGTGCCCTGCTGTGCCATCCTGCCTGGAATACCAAGTGCCCAGGCTGCAGCAGTCAAGGGTAATTTGCCACAGGAAAGGGTCATTTTACCTGCCAATTGTTTTCCCAGGTCTCCACCAATGCAGGCTGACAAGGCTCCTGCTCCTGCCCCTTGCCCAGAGCAGCAGCCCCTGTGCCAGGGAGCGAGGCCTCGGGGCCGTGGGGGCTGTGCCAGGGCAGCCGTGGCAAACAGCCGGGGCGGGCACAGCGGGAGCGATGTTAACAGAGCCTGAGCTCAGCTCCACTCGGCAAGGGCACTGCTTAGGAGAGGTGTGCCCAGAGAAGGGCACTGCTTAGGAGAGGTGTGCCCAGAGCTGGAGCATGCAAAGGATTTGCCCTTTGTGTGACTTCCCAGCTCCACCCACAGTACCCAGTTCATGCCCTTCTGTCCCAGGGAGTTGGCACGGGCAGGATTCATCCCTTGCACAGCCTCCCTGCTCCATGCACAGCACCCAGCTTCCACCCTTGTGCCCTGGGGAGGGCATGAATGGGCAGCATCCATCCCTTGCACAGCCTCCCTGCTCCATGCACAACATTCAGTTCACACCTTGCTCCTCCAGGGAGCAAGCATGGGCAAGATTCATCCTTGCCACTGCCTCCTTGCACCGCGCCTGCCTTGTGCCCTTCTGCCCTGGCGAGCACAAATGGGCAGGATCCCGCCATGCCACTGCCTCCTTGCACCGCGCCTGCCTTGTGCCCTTCTGCCCTGGGGAGCAACACTGGGCAGGACTCAGCCATGGCACTGCCTCCTTGCACAGCACCTGCCTTGTGCCCTTCTGCCCTGGGGCGCAACACTGGGCAGGACTCAGCCATGGCACTGCCTCCTTGCACAGCACCTGCCTTGTGCCCTTCTGCCCTGGGGAGCACCAATGGGCAGGATTCAGCCTTGCCACTGCCTGCTTGCACCATGCACAGCACCTGCCTTGTGCCCTTCTGCCCTGCACAGCACAGATGGGCAGGATCCAGCCATGCCACTGCCTCCTTGCACCATGCACCGCACCTGCCTTGTGCCCTTCTGCCCTGGGGAGCAACACTGGGCAGGATCCAGCCATGGCACCTTCCTCCATGCCCTGGGCAGCACCCACGGAAGAGGAAGGCTCCATCCCTGGGACTCTCCCCGCACCTCACTCACCGTGTGGGACCTCGGGCAGGTCCAAGTCGTTGGCATTCGCAGAATGCAGGTCGGTGGGGCAGCAGTCGGCGGGCGGCGGGGCGGGGGTGCGGGCGCCGTGCCGAGTGGCGTTGCGCCGCGGTGCCGGGGGGCTCTCCGCTTGGCAGCTGCAGCCGGCGTGGGTGAAACCACAGCGGCGGGCACCGGGAGCCTGCAGACACTCCTCCAGCCAGCGGCACAGCACGCTGCAGGTGAACTGGCTGGAGTTGTTGTTGTTGATCAGCAGCACCTCCACGAAACGGAATTCCAGGGCTTGGGGAGCCAGCAGGCGAGGAGCAGCCTCGGGCTCGGCCGCCAGGCACAGCTGCACGAAGTTCTTGTCGAAGTGGAGGAAAGTGAAGGGTCCTGCACCTTCACACAGCTCCAACTCGGCTTCCTCCTCTTCTTCTCCCTCCTCCTCCGGTCGCTGGCGGGCAGGTGAGGGGCTGGCAGCCTCGCCGCGGGGGTCGCAGGTGTAGTTGGCCAGGTAATGGTCGAGTGGCAGCACCATGGGCGAGAAGTGGGTGCAGACCTGCTCCTCCCGGTTGAAGCGGAGGTAGAGAGAGTACTTGGTGGGGTCGGGGTTCTCCAGGGTCCAGGAGCAGCCGGAGGAGATGGTGGGGAAGAGGTCCTTGAGGGAGAAGGAGCCGTAGAGGACGCCGGAGGCCAGAGCGGAGCAGGCGCTGGGAGCTGGGTCGAAGCCCCGCGTGAGCCACAGGACAGAAGATATCACAGCCAGTAAGAGGGGACCAGCAGCGGTCATCCTATGGCATTTGCCCTGGCAGGGGGACAGACAGACAGGCAGACAGACAGATGCTTACCAGGAGGCACACCGCTGCGGGATCCTCGCCGTGCCGCACCCCTACACCGAGCCCGGTCGGTGTGGAAGCACCGTGGCAGCTGGTCCATGGCCCCGGCAGGAAGGGGGCAGCCAACAGAGCCCCCTACCCTGTCGCCAGGGCATGCCAAGGCAGTCCCTTGCCTGGGGTCTGCCCCCATAGCCTCCAGAGCAGAGACCCAGCTCTCACCTCACAGATGGCATCCCCCCACCACACAGACCCCCTGCCCTGTCCCCCAGGCTGTACCAAGTGTGCACTGCACCCCAAAACCACCACAGCAGAGACCTCAGCTCCCACCTCACAGATGGCATCCCCCCACCACACAGACCCCCTGCCCTGTCCCCCAGGCTGTACCAAGTGTGCACTGCACCCCAAAACCACCACAGCAGAGACCTCAGCTCCCACCTCACAGATGGCATCCCCCCACCACACAGACCCCCTGCCCTGTCCCCCAGGCTGTACCAAGTGTGCACTGCACCCCAAAACCACCACAGCAGAGACCTCAGCTCCCACCTCACAGATGGCATCCCCCCACCACACAGACCCCCTGCCCTGTCCCCCAGGCTGTACCAAGTGTGCACTGCACCCCAAAACCACCACAGCAGAGCCTCAGCTCCCACCACACAGACTCCCCCTGCCCTCATCTCACTCACCAGAGCCAATCAAGCACAACCTGGGCAAGGAGCCACCCGACAGCTAGGGCTGTAAAGCCCCTCACAGCTACAGCTGGTGGCCCGAGCACGGTGGGCACAGGCTGATTGCTGAGCAGAGCAGATGTGCTGGGGTACACGGGCACCCCAGCAGCAGGGTGGTGTCATGCCCAGCTGCTGTGAGAGCCTGGCACCGGGTGTGCAATCGTTAGAGCCCATCTATCTCGGGCACCACGCCGGGGCCGCAGCAGCGTCGCCGTGGATAGCTTTTTAATAACTCATTAATGAAATAATGCAGGAGGAGGCCTTATTAAGTGGGACTGGAGCATGGCTCTGCAGAGGCTGAGGCCACCTCACACGTGTTGGCATCACCCTGCCAAAACAGCCTGTGCCAGAGTGGCAGCGGCGGCAAAGGGGTACCCCCCCCCCCCCCCCCAAGGGTAGCATCAATAGAATGGTTTGGGTTAAAAGGGACCTTAAGGATCATCCAGTGCCAACCTCCCCTGCCATGGACAGGGACAGCTCCCACTAGCTCAGGTTGCTCAAAGCCTCATCCAACCTGGCCCTGAACACCTTCAGGGAGGGAGCATCCACAACCTCCTTGGGCAACCTGTGCCAGTGTCAAAGGCCACTCGGGAGGAGGCTACCAGTGGTGGATGCCAGTCCAGAGGTTGATTTCCAGAATCACCCAGATCCCCATTCCTCTGCATGCCAGCCATAGGTGGAACTCGAGTGCTTGGCATGACACAAAGATGTCCTTCTCCATCCCCAGGCATCTCCTGCCTCCAAATCATCCCTCAAAGCCTCGTTACTGGGGCATCCCCCTGCTCGTTGAAGAGGGAGCCTGAGCTGTGGCTGAGCCTGCGCTGAAGCCATGCCGGGCACATTAGAGAGCTAAAAATAACCCAGTTCTCATGCAACAGGCTGGCACCGGCTCCTGCCGCCCTGGCAGCACGGGGGCTCGGTGCCGGCAGCTGGCCCCCACCAGCACCACATAGGCATGGGCAGAAAGGGGCTGGGATGGGGCAGTCAGACTTGCAGCTGGATCCGGGCAAGACAAACACACCCCACCCCCCCACCCCCCACCCCTGCCCAGTGTAAGCAGGGAANTGGCAACAGCAGCAGCAGGGAGCCGAGACTGAGGAGCTCTGTAGGAATCCCCTTCTGATGCTCCTCAAGCACTCAGCACCTCGAGGTGCCCCCAAAAAAGTCACAGCCCTCCACTGCTCCGGGAAGGACAAAGGGGGAAAGAGGCGGAGGAAGAAGAGGAGGAGGAGGAGGTCAGGCAGGGACGTGCTGCTGCTCTGCAGCGAGCTCCTGGGGCTCCCGCAGCCTGGCAGGGACACAAGATGGTGCTTGCTTCCCTCGCCCGGGCGCAGGGAGGAGGACTGCTCCGGCGGCACCATCCATCCCCATCCATCCCACACGGGGCCCGCCCGTGCCCGCCGCGCCTGCCAGGATTCCACTGGGGAAAACCGGTTGCTGGAAAGCTGAGTAGGATGGGCACAGCCAGGCAGCCCTCTGCTGCTTTCATCACCCTGCCACACAAGATCCGAGTTCTCTGGACCGCGGGAAGCCTCCCCTCAACCCCAGATAGCCACCCCCTCACCCCTCACCACCACCAAGGGTTGCTGCTGTGGGTGCCAGAGAGCCCTGAGCTGTGCCAGAGCTGCCGCTGAGGGCCAGGGCTTGTGAGGAGCAGCTGGAAGCTGTTACAGCTCGCTCGGCACCAGCTCTGCTCCCTGCAGCGTTTGCTGTTGCTGCTGCAGTGAAAATATTTCACTGAGCTGCAAGCTGGGCCTGAGAAGATCTTTTAACATCTGGGGCACCGAGTCACCCAGCGGGAGCTGCCGAGTGGCACAAGGAGGGGCCACCCTCACCCCGTCCCTGGCACAGAGGTGAGGAGCTTGCGCCCTGCAGTGGCACCGTCCGCACGCTCCACTCAGGGTGAGTCCAGCCTCGCCAGGGTGCCAGGGTATGGCCCCGCTGCCCATCACACCCCCACACACACACCCCCTCCCAAAACAGCCTTGGTCCATGCAGAACAAGCCGTGTGGCACCAGCGTCTGCATCCTGGCACTGCCAGCAGAGCTTGCTGATGGGTGGGGGGGGATGCTGGTGGTCCCAAGCTGCCTTGCTGGGCTGCTGTGGGAGCACAGGTGCTGCACTCTAGGAGTGGGGATGGCACCCAGGACACGGCTGGCACATTTGCCTGCTGCAGGCGACTGCTCCAGCCCCTTCCATTTGCCTTTGTGCGCTGGGGGAGGGGGATGGGGTTTTAATGAAGGCTTTTAAAGAGCCACCACTGAGCTGGGAAGCGACACCCCCTCAGCGGCTGGAGCAGGATCCCTCTCCATCACTGCCACTGAACCCTCTCCATCACTGCCATCATCTCCTTCTTGGCTCCAGCAACGGGCAGGGCTCCCCTGCCCCTCCCCAGCAGCTGTGGCAGGGTGGGAGGAGGCGCTGCTCCGTGCCAGCCCTGCTCATGCCACACAAACAGGTTGTTTCCCTGACGATGCTTTTTGCCTTGAATGGAGATTTCGGAGTGGAACTGCTCCAGCTCCATCCTCCTGGCATGGTAAGGAGCAGCTTTGGACCATCAGGCTTCTGCTCTGCCATGGGCACCCCTCTCCAGCCAAGCAAAGCCAAAGCCAACCAAACAACACCCCCCCAGAAAAAGTGCTTAACCAGGCAGCACTAAACCCTGTTGGCATTAATAATCTGAAGAAACGATTAGCAGCAGAGTAAAGGAGATTTGGGCTTTGAGGGCCACGGGCTTTAACCCACCACTGTTCCTCTAATAGGCTCTGGAAAATTCACCATCCATTGGAATTCCTGACACAAGGATATTCCTTGGGACAAGAGTATGAGGGTAAGGAAGGGTTGGGAAGGTGTTGGTTGTCGAATCAGGGCTAGGATGGCTTCGCTCCCTCCTGAAAGACAGCAGGAGCAGACTGGCCAGCAGCATGGCACAGCCCTCAAACAGGCTCCATCCCGCGGGAACACATCCAGAGGTGGTGCTGATGAACAAAGCACCAGGAGGAGCAGTGAGCACCTCCTTCAAAGCAGCAGAATCCATCCACAAGCCCTCCAGTTTCCAGGCTCTGCTCTAAAGGCATCCGGGAACTTCAAAGCCACCTCTGCCACCTCTCTGCGCCTGCCCCCCTGGCATGAGGCACCCCAGCAGCACCAACAGCCTCTCCAGCAGCTAATGAGCACCGTGGGCATGGCTGGAATGGCTCCACAGCCCTCACCCCTCACAATCCTGTTCTCCATGTGCAGGCAGAGCTGCGTTCACACACACACATGGGCACCCCGTGGGGAGCGGGGGGTATCTGTGCCACTTCCAACTGCTGTGCCACAACCCCTCAGTGCCCAGCACCACATTTCCTCCTCTCAACATTCCCACATCAGCCACCAGCCTGTTGTGCCCCTCTCCCACACAGCTTCCTCTTGAAAACACATCTCTCTGCCAGGCATGGGCACGGGCATGCATGTTCACAGGTGTGTTCCCATGCACACACTGGCACTCAGCAGGGTATCTGTGCCACTTCCAACCGTCACAGCACAATCCCTCGGTGCCCAGTGCCACATTCCTTCCTCTCAACATTCCTACATCCCCTACTCCATTGCCCTTCCTCAAAAACACATCTCTCTGCCAGGCATGGGCACGGGCATGCGTGTTCACACCTGTGTTCCCATGCATACATGGGCACTCAGCAGGGAGCAGGGTAGCTGTGCCACTTCCAGCCACCACAGCACAACCCTTTGGTGCCCAGTGCCACATTTCCTCCTCTTGTTGCGGCCACACACCCACCCCTTGACCTCCTCTTCCCCTCCATGCCCCCCTCAGAACCACATCCCCCTGCCATGCACGGGCACACACAGGCACGTCCACATGTGTGCTCCCACACCCGGGCGCTTGGCAGCGAGCAGGGTAGCTGTGCCACTTCCACTCACTACAGCACAACCCTTTGGTGCCCAGTGCCACATTTCCTCCTCTCCAGGCTTCCACGTCACCCACCCCCTTGTCCCCCTCTCCCCGCCAGCTTCCCCCGGCGCTCTGCCACCCCCTTTCCCGAAGCAGGCAGGCTGGCAGCAGCGCCGAGCTGTAATTAATGGTGCTGCTTTGCCAGGCACTGGCTCAGCCTCGCTGGCACTGGCAAGCAGAGGCCTTTGTATTTATTTTACTTAACTGCTGTTGGTAAAACTCCACTCTAAGAGCAGGGCCGAGAGGCAGCAGAGAGAAATCTCCCCCAGGGATTAGGGATTACGGTGCCAGGGAACGGTGTGTGCTTGCCCACCCTTTTTTCCTTGGCTCTGGGGGGGGTCCCTGGAGGTGAGCCCCCCCCCCCCCCACCCCCCACCACAGCACCCGTGGCCGTGGATGCCCCTCCCGCCCTTTCCTGGGTTCTTCTGTGTCCCCGGGGAGTGGGTCCTTCTCCTCCCCTTTCCTGGTTTCTTCTGTGTCACTGGGATGTGGTTCCTTCTCCTGCTCTTTCATGGTTTCTTCTGTGTCACTGGGATGTGGTTCCTTCTCCTGCTCTTTCATGGTTTCTTCTGTGTCACTGGGATGTGGTTCCTTCTCCTCCATCAGCTCCATCCTGCTCTGGTACTGTACAGCAAAGGGACAAGGGTCTGAGCGCCCCTGGAGGGGCTCTAAAGCTGGGTCCAAGTGGCAGGGGTGGCAGCAGGAGGTTGGCAGCCTGGCTGCGTGCTCACACTTGAGGGGGATTTCTGTATCCCACCGTCTCAGCCAGACCTGGATCCACCAGGAGCCTCCGAGGTGCCTCAAGGAGAAGCAGGAACCTGGCTGCATCCTGCTCTTGGAGGACATCAAGAACGAACAGACGGGACGAGAGCGGGGGGCACACGATGCCCCCCACCCCGAGCAACGAGGAGCTGCGGAGCTTCTGACTTCTGGCAACCGAGAGGGGTGGCCCAGGGCCAGCCCTGTCCCCGTTAGAGGGCAGCTCCGTGGTAGGAAGTGAGTTTGCAGGGCCTCAGGCCAAATTCCCGTGGAGAAGGATCAAGGCATCGCAGCAGCCCAGCCACAAGGGCTGAGCGGGGACTGGAGCCGAGCTGGTGGCTTGTCCTGTGCTCTGCGTGTCCGTCTGCCCAAGAGTCACCCTCCTCCGGGCACAGGGGGCATGGAGTGCCCATCTTGGAGCCTACATCCAGTCTGGAGCACAGGGACTGGGCAGCAGTGGGAGCAGTCCAGGTGAAGAAAAGCCCATCTGCTCTGCACAGGAGGCTGGTGCCACGGCAGGGCTCTGCGCAGCCCAGGAGCCCACCGCAGCTCTCTGGGAAGGGCCTGGCACCGTACCCATCACTGGCATGGCAATACCTATCACTGGCATGGCAGAAGCGTCACGCTGGGCAGAGGAGCTGCACTGCTGGAGGACCTTGGAGGCACGGAGAAGAGATGGAGGTAGCCGGGAAGAGCTGGAGGCAGCCAGGAAGAGCAGGCAGCATGTCCCAGCTGGCGCCGGAGCACCTCTGCCACGCAGCTGCTGGTTGGCAAGCAAGCCACCCACGGTGCCAGCTCTGTATCCATTTTCCCTTCAGCACAGACCAAATTTGTAGGATCCTGGCTTCTTGCAAATTCCTTGGATCAAAGCAGGCTCTGGTGACAGGGCTTGAGGAGCAGCCGGGCAGACCTCAAAGAGGAGCCGCTGCCAGGCTCAGGGAGCTGGCACTGCCCCATGGCCGACTCCAGCATCCACCAATCTGCCAGCATCGGTGCCACTGGTAACAAACCCCGCTGGAAAAGGGGGCACTGAGCGTCCCTGATGAGAGCAGCTGGAGAGCAGCCAGGCGATGGTGACAGTGACGACAGCTGTGCCAACCCCACTCCGCCCCACGGGCACCCAGTGTGAGCCCTGTAAGCCAGATCCCTCCCCGTGAGCCCTCCTAGGCTCAGCCACTGCCACCTTCGACAAGGGGGGGGAGAGGCTGGTCCCAAATAGCCACCCCAAAGGTTACTTGGGACCAACTAACAGCACTGTGCCAACCCAGTGCCACCAGCTCAACACACACAACAGCCATCAGCCAGAACCCCTGATCAGATCCTGTGCTACAACCCAGCCAAAGCAGCGCAGCTCAGTGCCAACCCAGTGCCACCAGCTCCAACTGCCGATGCCTACCGGCCCCACGCCTGCCACAGCCTTCAGCCAAAAACCCAGCCCAGATTCTCTGCCACAACCCAGCCCAGTCAACCCAAGCCCCAGTCACCGTCGGCCCTGTCTGCCTGGCACCATGGAGCAGAGGCGGCAGTGCCATGACCTAGAAAAGCAAAGGGTGGCTCACAGGCTGTGCTGTCGCCAGCCCCCTGCTCTGAGCAGGCTGGCACAGTGCACACACCCCACACTCCCACCCCACCCCCCCCTCCCCGTGCCAGCTTTAGGCTGCAGAGAAACCTCCCCGTGCTTCAACAAGTGACCTACATGGGCACATGGGTGGGCACACACGTGGCACGGCTCCCACCGTGAACCCCAAGGCTTGTAGGGCCCCCTCGGAAGGGAAGCAGCATCCCTGCTGCCCCCCCCCCCCCCCCCCCCCCGCAGATCCGGCTGCCACCTGCACGCCGCACGTGCCCGCGCCGGCACACGCCGAGTGCCCACGTGTGCCCCTCGCTGCACACCCACGGGCACCTGGGTGTCGCTTGTTGTCGTCCCGTCGTTATTCACCCACCCCACCCCCAGCATCTCAGTCCGTGCCACAGAGGGGGGGGTCCCTGCAGCCCTCCAGGCTGTCCCCAAACAAAGCTCCCCGCCGGGGAGAGCTGCAGAACCTCCTGCCACCGGCTTTGCTGCCAGGGCTCTGCCAACGTGCTGCCCACACGTCCCGGTGCGTGCCCGTTCCCCATGGTGGCGGCACAGGGCCAGCTAGTGCTGGTGTGGGGTGACCCACTCACCCAGGCACCCACGCGCGACAGGCTAGCGGCACACATGTGCCCACGCCAAGGCTGGCAGCGATGCCAGTGTGCAGTCAGGCGCCTGTGGCCTTGCCGTATGACACACCACGGTGCCACACGTGTGCCCAGCAACACACATGTGCCCACTGACACGCGTGCAGCCTCATCACCTTGGGGCTACCAGAGCCCTCCTGCTACTGCTTGTGGGGTGGGACAGGTGCCCGGCAGTGGACAGGCGGCACCGGGGGGTGGGTAGTGGGGGGACTGGGGGAGCCCTCGGTGG
>WAAF01016007.1:140289-167859 GCA_013400475.1 Tricholaema leucomelas
GGCAGCCCTCGGGCTAACCGGCAGCCCCGGAGGAAGACCGGCAGCCCTCGGGCTAACCGGCAGCCCCGGAGGAGGACCGGCAGCCCCAGGGGCTAACCGGCAGCTGCGGAGGAAGACCGGCAGCCCTCGGGCTAACCGGCAGCTGCGGGCTTGCCCGGTGCTCGCAGCCAGCCCCGGTGCCGAGCCCGCCCCGCCGCCGCAGCCCCGCGCAACTTCCAGGGAGGGCCGGAGCCGCCCTAGGGCTACCACTGCCCGCACCGAGCACCGGGAACCAGCCCCCACACACAGTACCGGGACGCGTCTGCAACTCCCCAGCCTCTGTAGCCTCGTTGCCGGGGCAGGAAAGTTGGCCGGGGGTGGCGGAGAGGAAGCAGAGGAGGAAGGTGGTGGGGGGGGTTGGGGCGGGGGGGGGGGGGTGTCAATGTGAAGCACAGCGGAACCGGGGCTCTGCCAACCGGTAGCACCGGCCGCTGCATCCCGCATCCCCAGCGAGCTGCCGCCCCCGCTGCGCCGTGGAGGGCGGGAGAGGGGGGGAAAGAAGCAGACCGGGGCTCGGTGTACCGGGAAAGAAGACGAGGAAGGGTCGGGGGGGGGGGGTGTGGAAGGAAGGAGGAGGAGAAAGGGAAATGAGAAGTCGGTGCCCCGGTCCACCGTGGCGGTGCCGGTAAACCGGGAAGGGATAGGGATTGGGGGGGGTCACGGCCACCGCCGCCCTTACCTGCGCTCCGTCAGCAGCCCGTAGAGCCCCGGCGCGGCGCGGCCATCCCCGAGCGGCAGCGGCGGCGGCGGCGGCGGCAGCAGCNGGCGGCGGCGGCGGCGACGGGGGCGCGCACGACTCGGGCACTTGCTGCATGCGCCGGGAACGGGGCGGTGTGACAGCACCGGGCATGGCGGGGAGCCTGCGCGGCGGTGGGGCCGGGGGCGGCGGGGGGAGGATGAGAGGGGAGTGGGTGTTGGGCTCCCTCCCCTCCTCCAGCCTCCTCCGCTCTGCACCGGGAGAAGGAGGTGGGGGAGGAGAGGGTAGGTGACCCCCGGGACGCTGCAGGGTTGGACGGGGTTGGACACGCGTGGATGGGGTCTGCACACGTACACGAGTGGGGGGTAAGCAGGGGGGGAGGCGTGCTTGCACACACGTGTGCACGAGTGGTGTGACTGCCGCTGTGGGCACCGTGGGTGTGCACACTGGTGGGGGCTGTGGGGGTGCACATGCATGTGTGTGGCACATCCCAGTGCATGCCACACATCACTAGTTCATGGCACGTCCCCGTGCGTGGCACACTCCAGTGCATGGCACAACCCAGCACATGGCACAACCCAGTGCAAGGCACAGCCCAGCACATGGCACAACCCAGTGCATGGCACACTCCAGTGCATGGCACAACCCAGCACATGGCACACACCAGTGCAAGGCACAATCCAGCACATGGCACAACCAAGTGCATGGCACAACCCAGCACATGGCACACCCCAGTGCAAGGCACAATCCAGCACATGGCACAACCGAGTGCATGGCACAACCCAGCACATGGCACACACCAGTGCGTGGCACACCCCAGTGCATGGCACACCCCAGTTAGTGGCATACACCAGTGCGTGGCACACACCAGTGCATGGCACAACCCAGCTCATGGCACACCCCAGTTAATGGCACACACCAGTGCGTGGCACACCCTGAGGGTCCACATGCTCCTCACCCTGTGGCACACATGCAGGCCATGGCACTGTGTGTTGTCCAGCTGTGCAGTGGGGAGCTGTAGGAGAAACAGGACTGGCACACCCCATGGCACAAGTGGAATGGTGGCAGAGTCCCAGAGTCATGGTGGGGTTTGGGGGGGTGCTGCAGGGCTGTGGTGTCCCACCTGAAGGCCATGCACAGGCAGGACAAACTGGAGCATCTTGGTGGCCCATGGGTGACCAGGAGCAGCTGGCACACAGGCTTCACTGCAGCCCAGATGGTGCCAACAGCACAGGGGGAGCTCTGGCACGGAGGGCACAGTGTCACCACCACCAAGCACAGCAGGACAGGAGGAGCAGAGCTGGCAATGCCACACGTTCCTGCTGCCCTGCCTGGCTCTCTCCACTGCCCTCATCCTGCTGGGTGCTGCATGCAACTCTGCCCATCCCCAGGAGGGCACAGACCTCCAGGTGGCATCTTGCAGCCTCCATCCGAGGCTGGGTGTGACAGAGACAACTCCGGCGACAGGAGGCACCACTGGGATCACCACTCAGCACCCTGGGGATCTGCAGCTCAGTGCCAGCCCTAATCCAGCCTGGCACTGCTGGAAGCTCAGGGTCATATCCACCTGGGTGCAACCAGCTCCTTCTCTCCCTGGTGTTCCCTTTCCCGGCATTCCCAGACAGGCATGCTCATCCCTCTGGATCACACCAGCTTTCCAGGCTCTTCTCCATCCCAGGGAGAAAAACAGCATCAGCTGAGCCAGGAGCAGAGGAGATTCCAGAACAGGAATCAGGCAGCAGCTGCAGCACAGCAGAGAGGTGATCCCGAATCCACAACGCTTCGGGTCACATTCCCTGCTTCCCGTGGGCTCTCTGCTCCTGCAGCCATAGCTCTGCACACTTCATAGGCTTCCAAATTTCCCACTGCCCTGTGAGCCAGCCAGGATGCCAGGCAGGATGTGAGCCGGGATGCCAGGCGGGATGCGGGGCGGGACTGAGGGCGGGATGTGAGGCCGGATGGGAGGTGGGATGCTAGGTGGGCTAGAAGGTGGGATGTGATGTGGGATGGGGTTCAGGATGTGATGCAGGATGCAGTGGGGGATCCAGTGTGGGATATGATGCTGGACTTCCAACCGGATGCAAGGTGGGCTACAAGGTGGGATGTGATGTGGGATGGGATTCAGGAGGTGATGCAGGATGCAGTGGAGGATCCAGTGTGGGATATGACGCTGGATGTGATGTGGGATGCAAGGTGGGAAGTGATGTGGGACAGGATTCAGGATGCAATGCAGGAGGTGGTAGAGGATCCAGTGTGGGAGATGATGCTGTATGGGATGTGGGATGCAATGTGGGACACAAGGTGGGATGCAATGGAGGATTCAGTGCAGGGTGCAGTGTAGGATGCAATGAGGGACGTGGTGAGGGATCTGATGTGGGATGCAGTGGAGGATTCAGTGCAGGGTGTGATGAGGGATGCAGTGTGAGATGCCATGAGGGATGCCATGCAGGATGCCATGTGGGGTGCCACGAGGAATGCAAGGCAGGATGTAATGCAGGCTGTGATACAGGCTGTGATGCAGAATATGAGGTGGGATAGAATGCAGGATGAGATGTGGGATGTGGAGCAGGATTCACTGCCTGTGTGTTGCCCACAGGCTCTGCCTTGACCCTGGTGCCAGCTGTGGCACAACCTGGCTTGCACGGCCCTGTCCTGCCAGCTCCCCCTGCTACGAGGCCTGCCCACACTCCATAGTCATGCATATAACATTCCACTGTGCCTGCTGCTGCTCTTCCACCCAGGGAGTCATTTCCATGTCCCACTCTCTAATCCCCCTGCCTAAGGCTCCCCACTGCTGCAGGCAGCATTCCCAAAACTCTGCCCTGCCGCAGGTGGGACCCTGCCGGTGGCAGGGAGGGGTTGGAGGGCTCTGATGCTTCGGGAGCTGGAGGCACCCACTGTTTCCAGGACAACTGGGTGCTCTCCATAGCTGCTTGTTGCTGCTGCATCCCTGCAAGCCTCCCCCCACCCCCACCCCAGCCACAGTACAGCTCCATCATCAGTCGTGTCCCCAGCCCAAAGCATGGCAAGGGGGGGTGGGGGTGCGGGGGCTGCTGAACACCACCCCCCCCCAGCTCCCCGAGGCCAAGCAGTGCTGGGGAAGGTGCTGGAAACCCCTTCAGCCAAAACAAAGCATCTCCCCAGTGATCCATGAGAGCACCCAGAGCCCCCCCAGCATCCTCCTCACCCCTATGAACCGGTGGGAAAATGCTGCTCAGGGCTCCCAGTGCCCAGGGACTGGGGAGGGGCTGAGGAGCAGTAGAAGCTCAGCAGCTGTCAGGGCATCATTAGCGCAGCGCCCATGCGAGTGGAGGTTGTGACACCAGGGCTTTGCTGGCTGGCTGGGAATTAGCCCTGCCCATTAAGGCAATAATTACCCACCAGGTTGTCACAAGGTCCCCGGTGCCACCATGATCATTATGCTGGCGCTGCCGCAGCAGATAACAGCATCCGCCGCGATGAGTGTGGGCATCACTGGGACAGGAGCACCAGGCAAGGGCTGGCTGAGCCCTCCCCATCAACCAGGCACTCAGTATGGTTCTGCTTCCAACCTGGGGCTCTTGTTTCCCCTTCGTTTGGCACAGAAATCAGGGATGGGGAGAGTCACCGAGGTGGCAGCTACTCTGTGCCCAGCCCTGGATGAGGATTCAGGCAAGAGAGTGAGTCCAGCTCCCTGCTGCGGGGGAGAGGGAGGCGGGGGGGGGGGGGATGGGGCGAAGNGGGAGGTTGTCACAGAATCACCTGGTTGGAAAAGACCTTAAAATCGTGGAGTGCAGCCATGACCTGACATCTCTCAGCACACAACTCTCAGACCACGTCCCTCGGCTCATCATCCAAACACACCTCCAGGGACGGTGACTCCTTCACCACCACCCTGGGCAGCCCAGGTGGTAGAAAGCTGGAACCAGCTCCTTCCCCAACTCCTGTGGCCCCTGACAGACCTGATCCTCAGGGCTCATCTCCTCCAAACAGCGGCTTTTCAGAAAGGCTTAGGAGGAAAGAGCATCTCTGCTGGAAGCGTGGGGTGAGGGGCGAGCAGGAGGCAGCCCCCGAGAAGCCGGCAGCCGCTGCCGCCTGTCTGAACGGCTTCCCGTTAAACTTCACCATCGATTGCTCCGGCGGAGAAAACAAAAGCAGGCAGAAAGAGGGAAGTTTGGGCTAGAAGATAATCTGCTCTAACGGGAAGAGGCAGCAAGAGCCGGCAGAGAAGTCTGAACCTGGTGCCCATCGCCAGGCTGGACCAAGCAACCTCAGCGCCTGAGGCTGCTGCTTGCCTTTGAGGAACCTTCACCTGAAGTTTGCTGCTGGTGGTGGTGGCAGGGAGAAGAGGGAAGGAGGAGGAGTGAGGGAAGCTCTTCTGGTTGTAGACTGGTTTAGAATCTCATAGAATGGTTTAGAATCTCATAGAATGGTTTAGAAACATAGAACTATAGAATGGGTTAGGTTGGAAGGGACCTCAGAGCTCAGCTAGTTCCAACCCCCCTGCCANCCTTGTCATTACAGGACCCTATCAATAGTCCCTCCTCAGCCCTCCTGTAGCCACTTTCAGATCCTGGAAGGCCACTCCAAGGTCTCCTCAAAGCCTTCTCTTCTTCAGGCCCTATCACTCAGCCCTAGACCATGACACTAAGTGCCTTATCCAGTCTGGTTTTGAACACCAAGACTGGATGGGACACTTAGAGCCATGGTCTTGTTGATTGGACAGGGTTGGGTGCTAGGTTGGACTGGATGAGCTTGGAAGGTTTCTTCCAACCTGCTCAGTTCTACAATCCTCTGAATCTAGGGAGAAAAGACCAAGTCCCACCTGGCTCCAACCTCCCTTCAGGGAGTTGTAAAGAACCAGAAGGTCTCCTCTCAAGCCTCCTTTCCTCCTGGCTGAACAACCTCACTTCCCTCATCTGCTCCCGGCCAACCTATCGCAATGCTTGCACCAAATCCCTCCTGCTCCCAACCCGAGGGGAGCAGCTGAGAGCCAGCCCTGCCTTGCCTCCTTCCCACCGCGGGGCTGCCTGCAGCCTGTAGCCATCGGAGCCGTATCAGAGCCCGGAGCGGATGGTGCCTGCACAAGAGCAGCCACCCAAAAGCAAAGAACTTGGCATAAATATTCATCTCGATTAATAAACATGAGGGCTGCAGAGAGCCTGGCTGGAGCCGGCGGCAGGGACCTTATCTCTCTGCTGCTCCGCCTTGTCGGAGCGCGGCCGCTCAGCGCCGGCCCTTGATGGGTTTTCACAGCAGGAAAACCCAGAGGTTGGATGTTAGGAAGCTGCTCAGCCACGTCCTCACTCTCTCCTTCTAAGCAGGGAGGTGTTACCTAGATAATAGAGAGAAACTCTTTACACAGCAGAAACAAACTCTTGACCGTGAGGGTGAGGAGACACTGGCAGGGAGATCCTGGCTGCCCCCTCCCCGGAGGTGTTGGAGGCCAGGCTGGATGAGTCCTTGAGCACTCTGGGCTAGTGGGAGGTGTCCCTGCCCATGGCAGGGGGATTGGATCTGGATGATCTTTGAGGTCCCTTCCAACCCAAACCTTTCACTGCATCTCTGACAGCATCTCCTCCAGAGCCTCGGAGCACCAACGCCGCCCAGTAAGCTGTGAGCTGGGATGCAGAGGCTGCAGGAGGCTGCAGGAGGTGAGGGCAATGCCAGGCTGTACCCAAGGCAAGAAATTCTGATCATCTTGACCTCGGCTGCTCTCTGCTTTCCACCTCCCCAGTGACAGCCCCACTGAGGCACAAGGTCCCTGCCACTCTGTGGTGGCACCGAGGCCACCGTGCCGCTGGTCTCCACCATTAGAGCACACAGGGAGATGGATCTGGATACTTTCAGCTCCCACCGTGGGGGGAATCCGAGGCAAAAGGACAGGCTCAGGGCTGCTGGAGGAGGCAGTGGCAGAGGCAGCAGCTCGGTGCTGGGCCTGTGGGAGCAGTGACAGGGGGGATGCTGGAGCTGGCAGGACCAGGTTACGCCTGGCCCCTGCGGGACGCTGCCTTTGTCGCTCTGCCAGCAACCTGGGGCATAAACAAGTGCCTGACATTTCCACACCGCTGCCAGGCTGCTTGGATAAAAGCAGAGCATAATTAGCAAATTAATCAGGAGACAATAGCTGGGGATCCAAGGCTGCTCGAGCTGTCGTTAGCTCCATGTGGAGATGACCCTGGGCATGTTCGGGGCCAGGCAAGCTTGGGGATGGCCATGCTCAGGGAGGGGAAAGTCATGGTCCCTGTGTGCCCTCAAGGCTGGTGGCTTCTGCCTTGTCTCCTCCACTTTTGCAGCTCTGGCATCTGGTGGGGGCAGCTCCAAGTCATAGAATCATAGAATCAAGCAGGGTGGAAGAGAGCTCCAAGCTCAGCCAGCCCAACCTAGCACCCAGCCCTGCCCAACCAACCAGACCATGGCACTAAGTGCCCCAGCCAGGCTTGGCTTCAACACCTCCAGCCACAGCCACTCCACCACCTCCCTGGGCAGCCCATTCCAATGTCAATCACTCTCTCTGACAACAACTTCCTCATCACATCCAGCCTCAACCTGCCCTGGCACAACTTGAGGCTGTGTCCCCTTCTTCTGTCCCTGGCTGCCTGGCAGCAGAGCCCAACCCCAGCTGGCTACAGCCTCCCTGCAGGGAGCTGCAGACAGCAATGAGCTCTGCCCTGAGCCTCCTCTGCTGCAGGCTGCACACCCCCAGCTCCCTCAGCCTCTCCTCACAGGGCTGTGCTCCAGGCCCCTCCCCAGCCTTGCTGCCCTTCTCTCAACACCTTCCAGCACCTCAACATCTCTCTGCAATGGAGGAGCCCTGAACTGGACACAGCACTCCAGGTGTGTCCTGAGCAGTGCTGAGCACAGGGGCAGAAGAACCTTCAATCAGGTTGCAAGTCAGGAGCTTGGGAATGAAACCTTCAAAGGGCAGCAGCTTCCCTTGCTCATCATAGAGTCATAGGATGGTAGGGTTGGAAGTGACCTCTGAAGATCACTCAGTCCAAACCCTCCCTGTCCCAGCAGGGCACCCACAGCAGCTTGCCCAGGTAGGGTTGGAAGCTCTGCAGAGAAGGAGACTCCACTACCTCTCTGGGCATCCTGCTCCAGGATTCTGGCACCCTCACATCATACAAGTTTCTCCTCATGGCACCTCCTAGGTTCCAATTTGTACCCACTGCCCCTTGTCCTGTCCCTGGGCACCACTGAGAAGACCCCAGCCCCATCCTCTTGCCCCCCTCCCCCCTTTTCCCTCTTGCTGAGCATTGCTCAGATCCCCTCCAGGGCTGCTCTCCAGGCTCAACACTCGCAAGCTGCTCCAGGCCTTTCAGCATCATCTGTAGGACTCTTTCCAGCAGTTCCTTACCTCTTTCAAAACTGGGGAGGCCAAAACTGAAGTGGGGAGGCCAGAACTGAAGTGAGGAGGCCAAAACTGAAGTGAGGAGGCCAGCACAGAGCTCTCCCAGCCCGTGCCTGGCAGTGAATTTGCATGCAGCGGGTGGGACGCCCTGCAAACACACAGAACCTCGTTCAAACACATTTGGGTGATAAAATGATATTGACTCTGAGTAATTAAAACCCATTTCCATATTCAAATACAGCTGATTGAGGAGAAAATGCCTTCCTTTTAATTGCCTGGAGGGGAATTAGCAACTTTTGGAGCGTGCAGCCCAGCAAATGCCTTCTTCGCTTGGCAGCCTGCGACGAGCCCATGGAGGTGGTGGAGGAGGAGGAGGAAGAGGTGTGGAAAGGAGGAGGAAAAGGAGGTGTAGAAAGAAGAGGAGGAGGAGAAGGAGGTGTAGGAAAGCTGGAAAGCAGGCAGGGTGAAGAAGGTGTGAGGAGCTCTTCCTTTGCATGCTTGCCTGGTCCCCAAGGAGTACAGAGCTGATGTCCTGGTTTGACCCTGAATCGATGGCATCCTTTTCCCACCCCCATCCATGGGGTCTTCCTGGGACATGTGGCCTCTGGCCCCTCTGACAGCAGCATTATGGGTTGCACCAGAGTGGGGGCTCTGAACTCCCTGTTGCTCAGGGGGGGATGCTCCAGGTGAGCTTTGAGGAGATCCTGGCACAATGCCATGGCTGCGAGAAGGGCAGGGACATGTCCCAGTGCCAGCCCTGCAGCACTGGTGCCAACCCCTCTCTGTACCATCCTGGACATTTAGGAGTGCCAGGGGAGTGCTTAGAAGCTGTTTGATCATCAAACTTCCTTCTCCAAACGCCCACCACCACCACAACTGAGCTGCCACCAGCACAACCTCTCTGGCACCTTCAGCCACCCAAGCACCACAGCACCATCGCTGCCATCAGTGTGCCTGAAGCACCAAGGGGGACAGTAAGGGCCTCTGGGCACAGAGGGCTTGGGGCCACATTTCAGAGCCCCTCCAGCAACTCCCTGCAGGATTTTGGTTCCTGCTTGGTTTCCTAGGGAAACCAAGGATGTAGCTTGGCTCAGCCTCCACACACGTGGGTGTGCAGGGGGATGTGGGAGTGCACTGGGCCAGGAGTGCCCCACACCCTCCATCTCCTCCCCTACTCACCCTCAGTGCAGGGCATGAGTCCCCCACACCTTCCATCTCCCCTCCTGGTCACCCTCAGTGCAGGGCATGAGCCCCCCACACCTTCCATCTCCCCTCCTGGTCACCCTCAGAGCAGGGCATGAGCCCCCCACACCTTCCATCTCCCCTCCTGGTCACCCTCAGTGCAGCGCATGAGTCCCCCACACCTACAATCTCCCCTCCTGGTCACCCTCAGTGCAGCGCATGAGTCCCCCACACCTACAATCTCCCCTCCTGGTCACCCTCAGTCCTCTCAAACACCCAAGCTGGGGTCCAGAGTGGAGGGGAGCAGATCACCCACTCTTGGGTGCCCCCTTAGCAAAGCTCCCCGGGGACAATGCAGACTCCACACCATGAGGATGCTCTCAGGAGCGCTACTGAGGGTGCTCAGCACCCATCAGAATTGGCTCTTGCCTCATCAGGGATCTGCATGGAGCAGGAGGAGGACTCAGCTCTGCTGGTCCCCACATCTTGGTGGCACATCCCAGGCTCCCCAGCAGCACAGCCTTTTTCCATGCTCCATCACCCTTCCAACAGATTCCAGAGTGCTCTCTCTTTGCTCCCATCGATCCTGTCTGGCCCAGAGCTGTCACTTGCTCCAGTGGGGACAGACCATGCTGGTGCAAAGCTCTGTGCCCTTTGTCCTCAGCTACAGGGACAGGCAAGAGCCCTCCACATGCATTTACACCTCTCGGGATGCATCCAGAGCCTGCTGCTGGGGCAGGGAGGCTGCAGGGAGAAGGGAAGAGAGAGAAATGGGATGGGGGAAAGGGGATGTCAGCCCTGCAACCCCCAGCCCCAGGAGAGCCCTGCTCACTGGAGGGGTTGGACAAGATGAACTTCATAGAATCAGTCAGGGTTGGAAGGGACCACAAGGAGCAGCCAGTTCCAACCCCCCTGCCATGCCCAGGGACACCCTACCCTAGAGCAGGCTGCCCACAGCCTCAGCCAGCCTGGCCTTAAACATCTCCAGCCATGGGGCCTCAACCACCTCCCTGGGCAACCCATTCCAGCCTCTCACCACTCTCCTGCTCAACAACTTCCTCCTCACCTCCAGCCTAACTCTCCCCACCTCCAGCTTTGCTCCATCCCCCCCAGTCCTGTCACTTCTTGAGAGCCTAAAAAGTCTCCCCCCAGCTTTTTTGTAGCCCCCATCAGATCCTGGCAGGCCACAAGAAGGTCACCTGGGAGCCTCCTCTTCTCCAGGAGGAGACCTTTGAGGCTCTCTTCCAGTCTGTGAATCTGTGCTGCTGTTCCACAGCCTCTTTGCAAGCACTCAGGAGCCTCCTGCTCCTCCAGGTGAACTTCCAGCTCTGGATTTAAGGAAAGCAGAGGAGCAATCAACGTTAGCACTGAATTGAGCCATTGCACCAGGGTCCTCCTGCAGCCTCTGCAAAAGAAAACACACCTGAAAGCATCATCATCATCATCATCATCATCATCCCTAGGCAAGTGCTGACATCAGCAGGCAAGGTGCTCCTGCTGCCATCAGAAGGTGGAGGAAGAGGCAGAAGTCTTCTCCAAGGGCAGAGGTTGTGCATTGCCAGCCTGTGCCAGGCCAGATGAGGGCCTGGAGGAGCAGGAGGAGTGGGATGAGCTGGCAGAGGGCCAGGCTCGTGGGATTGGCACCAGGATGGGCACAGGGCCACTGGAGCTGCAGCTCAGAGGTGACAGATGTGACAGATGTGCCAGCTCCAGCTTCCAGGCCAGCCTGTGCTCAGTCATTAAGCTCACACTGAGAGGTTTTTCCAGCCAGAGTTCCCTTGGTGAGCCCAGGGAAGGTCTTTCCCTCCTCTCAGAATCACAGAATCAACCAGCTTGGAAAAGCCCTTTTAGATCATGGAGTCCAACCTACCCCCTAACACCTCCTAATTAACTGAGCCATGGCACTGAGTGCCTCATGCAGCCTCCACCTCCAGGGATGGGGACTCCACCACCTCCTTGGGCAGCCCATCCCAATGCCAATCTCTCTTGATGTGCACAACTTCTCCCTGACATCCAGCCTGAGCCTGCCCTGGCACAGCTTGGGGCATGGAAGTTGTTGGAGCTGATTCTGCTTTTACACAGCACAGCCAAAGCCTCAATGTGCTTGGAAAGCATCAGGGAGAGCTCAGAGTGCTCCTGCAGGGATGTACAGGGACACTGGTCCTGAGGACAAGGATAAATCCAGGCTCTGGGTGCCACAGACTGCTCACAGGAGCTGCCTCGCCCCATCCAAAGCCTCCATGTCCTTGGAGAGCATATAGTAGAGCCCAGAGTGCTCCTGCAGCTCCCGGCGCTGGGATGTACAGGGACACTGCTCCTGAGAACAGGGATAAGTCCAGGCTCTGGGTGCCACAGACTGCTCACAGGAGCTGCCACTGCACAATCAAAGCCTCAATGTGCTTGGAAAGCATCAGGGAGAGCCCAGAGTGCTCCTGCAGCTCCAGGAGCTGGGATGCACAGGAACACTGCTCCTGAGAACAGGGATAAATCCAGGCTCTGGGTGCCACAGATTGCTCACAGGAGCTGCCACTGCACAACCAAAGCCTCAATGTGCTTGGAAAGCATCAGGGAGAGCCCAGAGTGCTCCTGCACCTCGAGGAACTGGGATGTACAGAGATGCTGTGTGTGAAAACAGGGATAGATGCAGGCTCTGTGTACCTCAGGTCACTCACAGCAGCTGCTGACTCCTTCCACTTCCTAGGATTACAATCCTGGATGCCCACGGTGGGAGCAGGGTGATACCCTCTGGATGTCAGCATGGGTAACCCCCCCAGGGTGATACCCAGAGGCTCCTCTCCCCATACCAAGACCTTAGCTTGCAGGGGGGGTGGGAGTGGGACACAAATGCTGAAGCTAACAACCAGAGTCAGAGGAATTAAAGCACCATAATTAAAGAGAAACTCTTGCAGCATGTTGAAGGCAGAATAGGATCATTGTGTTTGCCTCCCACATCCCAGATGGATGCAGGAGGGCTGCAGACAACGATGGAGAGCTTGGAGAAAGAGGATGAGAAGAAAAAGAAGGAGAAGAAGGAGAAGGAGAAGAAGGCAATGAGGTAAACCAGGCTGTGTGTGAGCAGAAATTGAATTTTTATCAGTCCCTATGTAGATTGTGTTTATTCATCTGTCTCCTATCCATCTCCCCCTGCATCTCCCTATTTCTTTACCCAAATTACTTTTCCTCCTTTGGCCTAATTTTGTTTGTACAGATAGTGGCTGCTTTCTTCCATTGCAGCAGAAAGAGAAGGGGGAATAATCAAAGAATAAGAATAATAACAATAAAAAGAATCTTTCCTAGTCAATGAGGTGAGAGATATCCCCAGCAGAAGTCAGAGCAGCTTCCCCCACCACACACACACACCCCCCCACCCCCCAGGAGCACATTAGCCTCTTGCTCCTGCAGAGCCACATTTCCATCACAAAAAGCTGAGCTTGCTGCCTGCCCTTGCAGAGGTTGGGGAGGGGGGGAAAGGTTCCTGGAGCTCATAGAATCAGAGAATCAGGCAGGGTTGGAAAGGACCACAAGGAGCAGCCAGTTCCAACCCCCCCCTGCCATGCCCAGGGACACCCTACCCTAGAGCAGGCTGCACACAGCCTCAGCCAGCCTGGCCTTAAACACCTCCAGCCATGGGGCCTCAACCACCTCCCTGGGCAACCCATTCCAGCCTCTCACCACTTTCCTGCTCAACAACTTCCTCCTCACCTCCAGCCTCACTCTCCTCACCTCCAGCTTTGCTCCATTCCCCCCAGTCCTGTCACTCCCTGACAGCCTAAAAAGTCCCTCCCCAGCTTTTTTGTAGCCCCCTTCAGATCCTGGCAGGCCACAAGAAGGTCACCTGGAAGCCTCCTCTTCTGCAGCCTGCACAGCCCCAACTCTTTTATTTTGTCCTCACAGCAGAGCTGCTGCAGCCCTCTGAGCATCCTCCTGGCCCTGCTCTGGACATGCTCCAGCACTTCCACATCCATCTTGTCATAGTGGCTCCAGAACTGGATGCAGTACTCCAGGTGGGGTCTCAGCAGAGCAGAGCAGAGCAGAGCAGAGCAGAGCAGAGCAGAGCAGGAGAATCACCCTGTGTGGTTGTGGGAACCACAGGGCCAAGCTCAGCCCTTGTCAGTCACAGAGGGTGGGGAAGCTGCCCACCCAAATGTATAGAATCGTGGAATGGGTTGGGGTTGGAAGGGATCTTAAAGCTCAGCCAGTTCTAAGCCCTTCCCTGTCATGGGCAGGGACAGCTCCCACCAGCACAGGCTGCTCAAAGCCTCATCCAGCCTGGCCTTGAACGCCTCCAGGCAGGGAGCATCCTCTGGGCAACCTGTGCCAGTCTCTCCCCACTCTCACTCTCAACAATTCCTTCCTCATCTCCACTCTCACTCTCCCCTCTCCCAGCTCAAAGCCATTGTCCCTCACCCTGTCACTCCCAGCTCTTGTCAAAAATCCCTCCTCACCTCTCCTGCAGCCCCCTTCAGGTACTGGAAGGCTGCTCTAAGGTCTCCCTGGAGCCTTCTCTTCTCCAGGCTGAACAATCCCAACTCTTCCAGCCTGGCCTCACAATCCCAACTCTCTCAGCCTGGCCTCACAGCAGAGCCCTACCAGTCCTGCCACTGATGTGGCCTTCTCTGGTCCCATTCCAACAGGTCCCTGTCTCTGCTGTGCTGAGCACTTCAGAGTTGGCTCAAGAAGTGTGTGTGGAGAGGTGTCACAGCAGAGCAGAGGCAGAGCAGAGCAGAGTCACAGCAGAGCAGAAGGGCAGAGCAGGGCAGAGCAGGACAGGGAGCAGAAAGGCAGAGCAGGGCAGGGAGCAGAAAGGCAGAGCAGGGCAGGGAGCAGAAAGGCAGAGCAGGGCAGGGAGCAGAAAGGCAGAGCAGGGCAGGGAGCAGAAAGGCAGAGCAGGGCAGAGCAGAGGAGCAGGGTAGAGTGATGGCAGAGCAGAGCAGAGCAGAGGGGCAGAGCAGAGCAGAGGGGCAGAGCAGAGCAGAGGGGNAGCAGAGGGGGAGAGAGGAGGGGCAGCGGAGAGGGGCAGAGCAGAGGGGCAGAGGAGCAGGGTAGAGTGATGGCAGAGCAGAGCAGAGGGGCAGAGCAGGACAGAGCCACAGCAGAGCAGAGGCAGAGCACAGTCACAGCAAAGCAGAGCAGAGTCACAGCAGAGCAGAAAGGGCAGAGGCAGGGCAGAGCAGAGGGGCAGAGCAGAGGGGCAGAGCAGAGGGGCAGAGCAGAGGGGCAGAGCAGAGGGGCAGAGCAGTGTCCAGCAGGGCAGTGCCCAGGGGCAGAATCCTTTCCCTCCTGCTGCTGCTCACAGCTGCTGGGGATCAGCAGGTTGTTAGCTCACATCCAGCAAGAGCAGCACAACCCAGAATTTGGCCATCAGAGAGAGGGGGAGAGGTGTGCTTTGTTGGGGGGGGGAAGCTCCCTGCCACCCTCCCCCGTGCTGGGAAGTGGGAACCAACTCGTCCTTGTCTCAGGGAATTGCTTTGTGCTGTGCCTGGCGTTAGGGGAAGCTCGAACTGCTCAGCGTTGATTGATTCTCCCCCAGGGCTCGACCATTAAAAATGTATGGAATTACTCATGCAAAGTGTCCTGTCGTGTGTCCCCCCACCCTTACACATGAGCCCTTTGTGAGGACATTGAAATCCCAGCGTTTGTCACTCACTTCCCCACTGCTTGTGATTTGCTCCCATTTATTATCATGAACAATCCTGCATTGATTCTATTTTCGACTCCTGCCACGTCAGGCTCAGCTCCCAGGCTCCCTGCTGGGACTCTGCCTGCTTGGCTCAGTGTGGCTCCAACCCCCTCCCTTCCCGAGGTTTGCTACCCACTCAAGGTATGGACAACCTCACCCCCCAGACCTCTCTCTGCCATGAAGAAAGCTCACCTGGGGAGAGGCTGGGGGAGTGTTGGGTTGGGATGGATGTTGGTTGAGCTTAGGATGCCTCAGGTCAGCCTCACTGTATCCTCCCAGCTCCTTTCCCATCTCTTATGGGGGGGAAAAAAAGTCCACCTTGAGAGGTCAGAATGCTCAGGATCAGGCTTCCCCATCCTCTCCCTGCTCCTTTCCCACCTCTCATAGGGACAAATCTTACCTGGGGGGAGACCAGAAGGACATCAGACTGCTCAGGATCAGGCTTCCCCATCCTCTCCCTGCTCCTTTCCCACTTCTGATGAGAGCAAAACTCACCTGGGGGAGACTGGAAGAGGATTAAGAGGTTCAGCATGCTCAGGATCACCTCACAACCTCCTCCTCACCCCCCCCCCCTGTACATTCCCATCAGCTTTCCCAACTTTCTGGAGGAAAAGCTCAAGCTTAGAGGTCAGGAGAGCATCAGGCTGCTCAGGATCAGGCTTCCCCATCCTCTCCCTGCTCCTTTCTCACCTTTCACAGGGGCAAATCTCACCTGAGGGGAGACCAGAAGGGCATCAGGATGCTCAGGATCAGACTTCCCCAGCTCCTTCCAGCTTCTTTCCCACCTCTCATAGGAGCAAATCCCACCTGGAGGGAGACCAGAAGGGCATCAGACTGCACAGGATCAGACTTCCCCAGCTCCTTCCCCACCTCTCATGGGGACAAATCTTACCTGGGGGGAGGCCAGAAGGGCATCAGGATGCTCAGGATCAGACTTCCCCGGCTCCTTCCAGCTTCTTTCCCACCTCTCAAAGGGACAAATCCCACCTGAGGGGAGATCAGAAGGGCATCAGGATGCTCAGGATCAGACTTCCCCAGCTCCTTCCAGCTTCTTTCCCACCTCTGACAGGGGCAAAGCCCACTTGAGTGTTGGCCAGGGGAGCACTGGGATGCTCAAGATGAGAAGAAGCTTTGTCCCTGACTCGTGCTGCCCACCCACCCCCTGCCCAGTGTTCCCTGCAGCCTCCAATGCCAGGCTGGCTACGGTGGGTGCCCAGCCTGCTGGGCAGCCATTGCTGCAGCAGGCAGCTCCTGTTTGCATCCCAGGCTGCTGGGGCTGGCTGGGAAGCAGCACATTGGCACACCCAGCACAGGGAGGTGAGGGAGTGTGAAGAATGCAATATTTTGTGTTCAGTGAGCTGCTCTTGCTGGGAGGGATGGGGCTGGAATCACAGAACCTTTCCCCTCTGCTTTCAGAGCATTTCAACTTGTAATGCATTTCCCTCCCTGCCTGAGCACCTTGCAGAGTCAGAAAGACAAATGTCCCAAGGCTTCCAAAGCTGCTGAGAGCCACAGCTTGCTGCCTGCAAACCATCACTCATCCACCCAAAGAGCCTCGGTGGCTCCTGCCCTCCCTCGCCATCCTCTCCCCTCCCATCCCAAGTGACCAACCAGAGAGTTCCCAGGGGCTGGGTGAGGCTGCCAAGCACAGCTCCCAGCCCTCACAGCCTGGAGGGCACCCAGAGTGGTGCCTCCTCACTGCCCACCTGGCTGCCATTGGCATGATGGAACCCAGGAAGCAAAGGAGGGTTTAAGGCAAGGTGGGTCTGGGGGCTCTGGCTGCAGGGAGGGTGAGGGAAGCTGGATCTGACCCCAGCCCTTGGTGGTGAAGCACAGGAGAGGACAGTGCCATGGTCACCATAAGCAGCACTCAAAGTGGCAGCAATGCCCACAGCACCCACAGAGATGGCACCACTGGCACCCAACCCTCATCTGGAGATCCTGGCAGGAGATGATGGCAGTACATGGGCAGGACACCTTCCACAAACCACTGCACCACTCCAGAAGCAGTCAGCACATCCCCAACCCTCTGGCTTCAGAGCCAAGGCATTGTTTATTTACCCAGAAAGGAGTTGGCAGCCCTGGGTGGTGCCCTGGCACCGAGACATGGCACAAGGTGCCAATACAGCCAAGCCATGACATGTAGAGGTGGTGGCAACAAGCCAGTACCAAGTGACACCTCCTAAAAATAGGCTGAGGAAGACACCAGAATGTGTCACTGCTGCAGCTGGGAAGCCCAAAGAGACACACACAAAGTCCATCCATCCTTAATGCCAAGCCGTGGCAGCATACCAGGGCAAAGCTCCGTGTGCCAGGGTGCGTGGCAGCATCTCTCCTCCCAACACAACCCCCAGCGAGGGAGCTTTAACCCTAAATACTTCTCCCTAGACAAGGGCACAGCTCAGTCCCTGCCCTATCTCTTCCCACCGGAGATAAAACCACATCAGCTGGTGCCTGAGACGTGAGAGGGAGAGGAAGAGGAGGGAGGGGGAAAGGGGGAAGCAACACAACAACAACAAAAAAAAAAACCCTCAACAAAACGAAGCAAAACTCAACACTTCCAGCCGGGGAATGAAACAAGAGGCAGCGGCGGCGCCGCCAGAGCTGCCGCTCGGGTACGGCTCCGACAGGCTTTGTTCTGCTGCCTCCCGAAATCAGAGGAAATCAAAACACTTCACAGCCCCTGAAATCCCTCCTCAGCCGCCACAACCAAGCCTCAGCTCGGCTCAGACTCTCAAGGAGGAGGTGGGGGTTGGAAAGGAGCTCTGGAGATCATCCACTCCGACCCCTCTGCTCCAGCAGAGCATCCACGGCAGCTTGCCCAGGATCGCTGTGGCCGGGGAGGGCAGAGGGGGTGGGAGCTCTGCAGAGAGCCTCTCTGGGCAGTTTGCTTCAGGGCTCCAGCACCCTCACACCGAAGAAGTTTCTCCTCGTGGAACCTCCTGGGTTCCTGTTTGTGCTCATTGCTCCTTGTCCTGTCCCTGGGCACCACGGGGAAGAGCCCAGCCCCAGCCTCTTGCCCCCCACCCTTTAGCTCTTGCTGAGCATTGCTCAGATCCCCTCTGAGGCTGCTCTCCAGGCTCATCACCCTCAGAGCTCTCAGCCTTTGCTCCTCACAGATGCTCCAGGCCCCTCAGCAGCTTTGTAGCCTCTCCTAGGCTCTCTCCAGCAGTTGCCTGTCCCTTTAGAACTGGGGAGCCCAGAACCAGACCCAGAGTACTTCAAATGTGGCCTCACCAAGGCAGAGTCGAGGGGCAGGAGAATCTCAGGATCACAATGGCCAGAATGGGGTTGGGAGCTCTGCAGAGAAGGAGACTCCACAACCTCTCTGGGCAGCCTGCTCCAGGCCTCCAGCACCCTCACACCAAAGAAGTTTCCCCTTAAGCTCAAGTGAAACCTTTTGTCTTCTGGTTTGTACCCACTGGGTACAAACCACTATGTCCTGCCACTGGGCACCCCTAAGAAGAGCCTGGCCCCATCCAACCTGGCTTTGAACACCTCCAGGGAGGGGGCATCCACAGCCTCCCTGGGCAACCTGTGCCAGTGTCTCACCACCCTCACTCTAAAGAATTTCTTCCTCATCTCCAGTCTATATCAGCCTTCCTCAAGCTTCTCCTCATCCCACTTTCCCCCACTCCCCACGGGAACTCCATGCATCCCCCAGCCTGCTGATGGCAACAACCAGAGGAGCAGCCCATGGCAAAGCCCTCATGGAGCAGCATGGAACCTCTAGCAGCGTGGCCCTGTCTCTGTGGATGTCCCCAGCAAAGGGAGGAGGCCACCTGGGCATCCCCAGGCTGGCAGACACTGAGGTCAGGATAGTCTGGTGGTGAGGATGGCACTGAGGTAAGGATGAAATGGAGATCAGGAAGGCATGGAGGTCAGGATGGCATCAAATTCAGGATGGCACTGAGGTGGTTTGGATTGCACTGAGAGCAGGATGGTATGGAGGTCAGGATGGCATAGAGGTCAGGATGGCATGGTGCTCAGGATGGCACTGAGGGCAGGATGGCAGGGAGATTAGGATGAAATGGAGGTCAGGAAGACACTGAGGGCAGGATGGCATGGTGCTCAGGATGGCATGGAGGGCAGGATGAAATGGAAATCAGGAAGGCACAGAGGTCAGGATGGCACTGAGGGCAGGATGGCAGGGAGGTCAGACTGGAACTGAAGCCAGGATGGCAGGGAGGTCAAGGTTAGCACGGTGCTCAGGATGGCATAGAGGTCAGAATGGCATGGTGCACAGGATGGCATGGTGCACAGGCTGGCATGGAGGTCAGAATGGCAGGGAGGTCAGAATGGCAGGGAGGTCAGAATGGCACTGAGGGCAGGAAGGCATGGAGGTTAGGATGGCACTGAGGGCAGGATGGCACTGAGGGCAGGATGGCACTGAGGGCAGGATGGCAGGGAGGTCAGGAAGGCATGGAGGTTAGGATGAAATGGAGATCAGGAAGGCATGGAGGGCAGGATGGCACTGAGGGCAGGATGGCAGGGAGATCAGGATGGCACTGAGGGCAGGATGGCATGGAGGTCAGGATGAAATGGAGATCAGGATGGCATGGAGGTCAGGCTGGAACTGAAGCCAGGATGGCATGGAGGGCAAGGTTAGCACGGTGCTCAGGATGGCATAGAGGTCAGAATGGCACGGTGCACAGGATGGAGTGGTGATCAGGCTGGCATGGAGGTCAGGCTGGAACTGAAGCCAGGATGGCATGGAGGGCAAGGTTAGCACGGTGCTCAGGATGGCATAGAGGTCAGAATGGCACGGTGCACAGGATGGAGTGGTGATCAGGCTGGCATGGAGGTCAGGCTGGCCCCGGCAGCCCCGCAGCTGGCCCACAGCCACTCGGCGAAGCGGCACAGGCAATTAGCAAATGAATTAGGGAGCGAGCGGTGAGGGAGAGCTGCTGGGCTGGGAGCTGTCACCTCCCCAGTGCTGTGTCACCCGGCGTGACGGCTGACAGAACGATTACTGCGGGGCTGGGGCGAGAGAGAGAGACTCGAAGGGAGAAGGGAGGATAAAAATACAAAGGGAAGAGAGAAGAGGAGTGGGGATTGGTGCTAATGGGAGCTGGCACAGGGACAGCATCACAACCAGTCCAAGCCAACACAGACTACGCTACGAGCGCCTCTGAATGAGCCTCCTAATTACCAACCAGCACAAGAGCAGCCTCTGCCCACCCCCCAAGAAGCAGAGTCACGCTGAGTGGAAGAGGTTGGAAAGGGCTTGTGGAGATTACCCAGTCCAACCCCTGCTGCCAAGGCAGGGTCACCTAAAGAAGGTGACACAGGAACACATCCAGGTGGGTTTGGAGTGGTTTTTGGAGGTGGAGGAGCACAGCAACATGCAGGTTGGCAAAGCCTCTCAGGATCAATGAGTCCAACCTAGAACCCTACTCTGCAAGATTCACCTTAAACCATAGCCCCAAGCAGCACATCCAAACTGTGTCCAGTTCTGGGCTTCTCAATTCAAGAGAGAGCAGCCAGGCAGAGAGGGACCTGGAGGTGCTGGGAGAGAGGAGCTGAAGATGAGGCAGCAGAGCCAGTGGCATCCTGGGCTGGCTCAGGAGCAGTGTGGGCAGCAGGACAAGGGAGGTTCTTCTGCCCCTGTGCTCAGCACTGCTCAGGCCACACCTGGAGTGCTGTGTCCAGTTCTGAGCTCCTGAATTGAAGAGAGATGTTGAGGTGCTGGAAGGTGTTGAGAGAAGGGCAGCAAGGCTGGGGAGGGGCCTGGAGCACAGCCCTGTGAGGAGAGGCTGAGGGAGCTGGGGGTGTGCAGCCTGCAGAAGAGGAGNAACTACCCTTAAACACCTCCCTGCTGGGTGACTCCACTACCTCCCTGGACAGCTCATTCCAGTCCCTGACCACTCTCTCCATGAAAAACTTTTTTCCTAATGTCCAACATAAACCTCTCCAGTCTCAGCTTGAGGCCATTCCCCCTTCTGGCTCCAGTTCCCTGTGAGAAGAGCCCAGCAGCAACCTCTCCACAATGTCCCCTTAGATAGTTGTAGACAGCAATGAGGTCTCCCCTCAGACTCCTCTTCCTCACACTAACCATCCCCAGCTCCCTCAGTCTCTCCTCATCAGATTTATTCTCTAAGCCTTTCAGAACTTCTCTAGAGGGGATGCTTGGAGCCAAAGGGATGCTTGAAGGAGATTCTGGAAGCAGAGGAGACAGTTGAAGAAGATACTGGGAGCAGAGAGGATGCTTGGAGCCAAAGGGATGCTTGAAGGAGATGCTGGGAGCAGAGAGGGAGGATGCTTGGAGCCAAAGGGATGCTTGAAAGAGATGCTGGGAACCAAAGGGATGCTTGAAGGAGATGCTGGGAGCAGAAGGGATGCTCAGAATCAAGAGGATGCTTGGAGCCAAGAGGATGATCAGAACCAAAGAGGTTGCTTGGAGTGGAAGAGATGCTTGGAGCAGAGATGATGGTCAGAGTCAAGGACATGCCTGGAGCTGGAGCAATGCTCAGAGTTGAGGGCATGCTTGGAGCAGAAGGGATGCTCAGAACCGAGAGGATGTCCAGAGCCAAGATAATGCTCAGTGCAGAAGGAATGCTTGGAGCCAAAGGTGGTGCTCAGAGCTGAGGGGATGCTTGGAACCAAGCAGCTGTCCAGAGGCTGCTCAGAGCAGAGAGCAGCGAACCCTTCTGACCCCTGTGTGAAGCAGCCTCGGGCACTAATGCCAACTCGACAGCTTTGCCTTCCCTTTCTTTAACCACTTCCACTTCGCACACCAAGCTGCAGGGACGTACCCAGCGGCGCCACCAGCGAGAGCCTCCTCAAGTCCCTGTCCCCTTCCCTGTCACCCCAGCAGTGGCACGGACAGGAGAGGGAGACTGCTTGGCGCAGCCTGGAGCTGCGCACCGGAGCCGGTAGCTGAGGAGCAAATAACTCCGGTAGGCGATTTCCCTTCCCCACCCTGCCCTGTTTCCTCTTCGTTTCCCAGGGCCAGATTTAAGCTGCATATCCAATAACACACAAAAATAACAGCCCGCCCTCCCACTTGGGAAATTGATTCCTTCGCTTCCCACCCGCCTCGGGTTTTAAATATCCCCATTGAAATGCAGATTGTGCCTCCTCCCTGCCGCCCTGCCACCGCCTGCTGCCGAGCTGCTGGCTGCATGGGCTCGCTGGGACCCCGACCCAGTGCTCTGCTCGAGTACGAGGTGGGGAGAGAGTGTCTAGAGCCTCCAGTGAGGTCCCTGTGATGTCCTGATGCTCATTCCCAAACCAGGACAGGTATGAGGTGGACAGAGAGGGCCTAGAGCATACAACAAGATCCTTGTGATGTCTTGATGCTTCTTCCCAAACCAGAACAGGTATGAGATGAGGAGAGAGGGTCTAGAGCCTCCAGTGAGGTCCCTGTGATGTCCTGATGCTTCTTCCCAAACCAGAACAGGTATGAGATGAGGAGAGAGGGTCTAGAGCCTCCAGTGAGGTCCCTGTGATGTCCTGATGCTCCTTCCTAAATCAGGACATGAATGAGATGGGAAGAAAAGGTGCAGAACCTCCATCAAGGTCCTCCTTATGTCCTGATGCTCCCTTCCAAACCAGGACAGGCATGAGGTGGGGAGAGAGGGTCTAGAGCCTCCAATGAGGTCCCCATGGTGTCCCAAATGCTCCTTCCCAAACCAGGACATGAATGAGACAGGAAGAAAGGGTCCAGAACCTGCATCAAGGTCTTCATGATGTCCTGATGCTCCCTTCCAAACCAGGACAGGTATGAGGTGGGCAGAGAGGGTCTAATGTCTCCAGTGAGGTCCCTGTGATGTCTTGATGCTCCTTTCCAAACCAGAACAGGTATGAGATGGGCAGAGAGGGTGCAGAACCTCCATCAAGGTCCTCCTGATGTCCTGATGCTCCCTTCCAAACCAGGACAGGTTATGAGGTGGGCAGAGAGGGTCTAATGTCTCCAACGAGGTCCCCTTGATGTCCTGATGCTCCTTCCCAAACCAGGACAGCTACGACCCTGAGAGAGAGGATTTGGAGCTTCCAACAAGGTCCCTGAGCCATCCTGATGCTCCTTCCCCAACTGGGCACCTCCTACCCCGGAGTGGCACCGTGATCCAATGCCACCTTTCACCACGGGGAGCCAGGCAGAGAGCAAACGGAGCAGCAGGTCTCATCCTGCACCAAGCTTCCTCTAATCCAACACTGGACCCTCTGTGTGCTGCACCTCTGGAGGGCCACATCTGCTTCCCCTCTCCCCCCACCCCCACCCCTCCCATCCCTGGGAGCAGCAGATGCTGGTGGAGAGGAGGAGGGATTAGGAGCCGTGGGCTGCGCCCTAGTTTTAACGGGTGAAAACGTGGAGGGGAAAGCAGAGCTGTTGTGTGAGCAAATACAGCAGCTGTGCCGACTGGCAGAGCTCACACCCACGGCCCCCCAGCCCTCCCCAGAGGAGAGAAAGCAGACCGGGGGAAGGAGGAGCACCAAACACAAAGGGAATGGGCTGGGATGAGAGCCTGAGGCGATGGGAAGGGATTTAAAGGTCCCCCCAGGTCTCACGCAAGGAGGTTGGGGAATGGATTTAAACCAGCACAGAATGGTAAGGGGTGGAAGGGACCTCTGAAGATCACCGAGTCTGACCCCCCCACCCCCAGCATCACTTAAAGCCATAGAAGCATAGAATGAGTTAGGTTGGAAGGGGTTAAATGAGAAGAAGAAACTCTTGACAGTGAGGGACATTGGCAGAGGTTGCCCAGGGAGGCTGTGGATGTGCCCTCCCTGGAGGTGTTCAAGGCCAGGTTGGATGAGGCTCTTTGAGCAGCCTGGTCCAGTGGGAGGTGTCCTTGCCCATGGCAGGGAGTTTGGAGCTGGTTAATCTTAAAGGTCCTTTCCAACCCAACCCATTCTAGGGTTTAAAGGAGCTTCTGGGAAGAGAGTTGGCAGTGCTGAGGGCAGCCCAGCTCCTTACCTCTCTGCATCCCAGTGTTCCCTGGTCCAAAAACCTCACCTCCTTGGGCTGAAGCTGGCAGAAAAGCATCCTCCCTGCTGAGCTGAAGGAGGCACCAGGGTGAGCACAAGGAGCATTTACATAGTCAAGAGCCTTAATTCTATTTTAGCACCTCTTTGGCTATTTTTGTCCCAGCAGAGACACAACAGAAGGACAAGGCCAGAGAAAAGGGCAAGAAATGAGCTTAAAATGTGGGGCAGAGGCACAAAATTTGATCCCAACCTGGGCACAGAAGCTGCTGAGACCTCTCCCACTCACCACACCCAGCACCTTGAGCCTCTGTGGTCTTCTCCCCTCCTCAACTGGGAGCTGCTGGGACTAAACTGGAGGTGGAAGGCAGATTGGTTCCAGCCACAGGGAATTTCTCCTAAGGGGGTTAAAAAGGGGAGAAATTCACCCAAAATAGGAGCAGTTTGAAGACCTCCCCCCCGGGGGCTCCACTGCTGCTTTCCAGGCTTCCAAGCCTGCAGCGAAGTTGGACATCTGCTGAGACTGGGAGGGGAAGATGGGTGGCTTGGGGGGTTTTTGGGGGGGAGCTGCATCTAGTCCCCAGCCCTGGATAGGATCCCCACAGGGTTCTACCAACCCTCACCCCAGACCTGGGGGGGTGAGAAAGGGCAGAAGAGTCCCAGAGCAAATGTTGTGATGCTGGCAGCCAGGCAAGGACCCTTCCCTCCTGAACTAATCACTGCCCTGCCGTGCCAGCAGCCCTCCTTTGCTCCTCACCCCCTCCAGAGTCACAGCCCACCCCAGGAACTTGGTGGGGACAAAAGGACACAGATGCCCCCAGATGGCCTGGGTGTCCCCGGGGGGAGCAGAGCATGCCAGGCCCATGAGGACAGGGTTGTGACTGGGGCAGAAGCTCACTGCTGGCTGGGAGATGTAGCAGGACCCTCTGATGCAGGCTCAGGGGGGGATAGCTCAGGGTGAGGGCAGCTCCCCCCTCTCATAGCCTGGGGCTGCCTCAGCAGCATCCTTGGCTGTTGCCAGGACAACAGGGATGTGACGGAGCCATCTCCATCAGGGCACTGGGAGATGGTGGAGTGGGGGGAGAAGCAAACAGACATCAGGTTTGGGGTGCTGGGGAAGCCTCTCCAGGCTGGGGTCCATATAAACCTCTTGGTAACCTCCCCCCAGAGGCAGGCACCATGCCAAGTGCAGCTCAGCAGGCCCCACATGGACAGGGACATGGCCCCATGGCATGGAGCACTGTGGGGCCATGAGGAAAGCAAGGATGGAGCAGGGTGTCCATAGGGATCAACCCCAGATCCCTGGGGAAGGGCCAAGACATAACCCATGGCCCAGCCACCCCTTCCCTATGCTTCAGCTCCTCCTCAGACACGGGGCAGAGGCTGCAAGGGGGGCACCATAAGCTCCTTCGTGCCCCACAGCACCAGAGCAGAGGGGCTGGGAAGGCTCCAGAGCAGCTCTAAAGGTGCAGCTTCGTTCCTTGGCTCCTGGTGCCATGGCAACCTTTCCCACTTGGCTTAATTACAGAGCCCTGCTGCCTCAGCAGGGGGCTGAGGGGGGGGGGATGCTGCTTGTTTGCTGCTCCCTAGAGCCAGGGCTGCAGCACAGGAGCTGATGGGAAACCACAGCTGGGAGATCCTTGTCTGGCCCTAAAGGAGCATCCCCACGGAGCAAACCTGTTGTGTGGGCAAACTGATGCCCAACTGGCATCCCACCTGTGACTGGCCATGCTGAGGAGAAGGGACCACCTAGATGCAAGGCCTGCAGAGCCAATTCCTGCACAGGAGAAAGATTCTCTTCCTCCTGCCGTGGCCACCAGTCCCCATAGCAGCCCTTGTCCCACTTCAGCCTTACCCTCATTGCTCCTCCAACACTCCTGCATGCATTGGTTGACCCAGCCCCAACCTGGGTTGCAAAGCAAGACCAGGCTAAGGAGATGAGGTAGCCCCAGGTGCAGGGCACACAGCACCATGGACATCAGAAAAAACTTCTTCCCTGAAAGGATTCTCAAAGCCTGGCACAGGCTCCCCTCGCCCCAAGCAGGTGATCAAACCCCCAGTCCCTAGAGGTGTTCAAAAGAGGCAGAGCTGTGGTGCTGAGGGCCATGGTTTAGCAGCAGCCTTGGCAGAGGTAGGGAATGGTTGGATTCAGTGATCTTGAAGGTCTTTTTCCAGCTGAACTGATTCTGATTCTAGGATGGTCACAAACCTGCTCATGCTCCTCCCCAAAACACCCCAGATCAAAGCCTGCTTGGCTCAATAGCAGCTGGGACCATCCTGTTGTGCCAAAGTTGCCTTCTCCATGGATTTATAGGGATGTTAAGGGTTGGAATGGACCTCTGGAGGTCATTAAAATCCAACCTCCCACCCTGCTAAAGCAGATGCACCTAGGTCAGGTTGCATGGGAATGCATCCAGGCAGAGCTGGAATCTCTCCAGAGGAGACTCCACAACCTCTCTGGGTAGCCTGCCCCAGGGCTCTGCACCCTCACACCGAAGAAGTTTCTCCTCCAGTTCAAGTGAAACCTTCAGAGTTCTACTTCGTTGCCCTTTGTCCTGTCATTGGGCACCACTGAGGAGAGCCCAGCCCCATCCTCAGAGATGCTCCACGGGTGAACGTGGGAGGGATCCTCCACACCACAAAGATACTCCATGAGTGGGTATGGGAAGGATCCCACACACCACAAAGATGATCTATGAGTGAATGGGGGAAGGATCCCCCACACTGCAAAGATGCTTCATGAGTGGATGTGGAAAGGATCTCCCACACTGCAAAGATGCTCCATGAGTGGATGTGGGAAGGATCCCACACAGAGCAAAGATACTCCACGAGTGGATGTGGGAAGGACCCCCACAGAGCAAAGATACTCCATGAGTGGATGTGGGAAGAATCCCCACAGAGCAAAGATGCTCCATGAGTGGGTGTGGGAACGATCCCCCACACTGCAAAGATGCTTCATGAGTGGATGTGGAAAGGATCTCCCACACTGCAAAGATGCTCCATGAGTGGATGTGGGAAGGATCCCACACAGAGCAAAGATACTCCACGAGTGGATGTGGGAAGGACCTTCCACAGAGCAAAGATTCTCCACGAGTGGATGTGGGAAGCATCCCCCACACCAGAGATGCTCCCTGGTCGGAAGGAGCCACCAAACCACACCAAGCAGCCACTTAGGAGGAGCCATCCTAAGGCAAACCCTTGCGAATCCCACAGCGTTTACCAGACGCCAGCGCCGAGAAGGTGAACTCCAGAGCAGTCCAGCATGGAATCGAAATGAGAAGGCACAGGAGACATCTCCAATCCCGCCGGGATCAAGCCGGGGAAGTTCCCTCAGCAGGGCAGACCAACGCCTGCGGGGGGGCTCCGGCGGCGGAGTTGCTTCTCTCCGCTCTTCATTATCAATTACAAACAATTATCTTCCCCCGGTGGCTGACCCCAGCCCCGTGTCCGGCTGCCAGCTGGCCAGATGGAGCCTGGCCACGGCCGGCTGGTTGGCATTTAATCACCTTATTGATCTGCCAGACAGCCCGACACGCTCTGCCCGGCGCGACGGAGCCCGTGGGGAGCATCCAACCGAGTCCGTTCCCTTGGCTGAGAGGAGATTGGAGAACCCACTGGGACAAGGAGGACCGGGGAGGAGGCGGCAGAGCATCTCTGGAGGATTGCAATTTAATGCGATTAAAAGGAGAGGGGGGGGGGGGGGGGGGGGGG
>WAAF01016007.1:168015-204610 GCA_013400475.1 Tricholaema leucomelas
GTGAAGGAGCTTCTGAAGCAGGGGAGCATGAGAAAGAAAGGGGGAAAGGGGGGAGGAAAAAAGGAGGGGGGAGGAAAAAAGGAGAGGGGAAAAAAGGGGGTGTAAAGGAGCTTCTGAAGCAGGGGAGCATGAGAAAGAAAGGGGGAAAGGGGGGAGGAAAAAAGGAGGGGGGAGGAAAAAAGGAGAGGGGAAAAAAGGGGGTGTAAAGGAGCTTCTGAAGCAGGGGAGCATGAGAAAGGAAGGAAAAAAAGGGGGGGAGAAAGGAGAGAAGGAGGGGGAAAAGGAGAGAGAGAGGGGAAAAGGTGCAAAGGAGCTTCTGAAACAAGGGAGCATGAGAGAGAAAGGGGGAAAAGGAGGGAGGAAAAAAGGAGAGGGGAAAAAGGAGGTGTGAAGGAGCTTCTGAAGCAGGGGAGCATGAGAAGGAAAGGGGGAAGGGAAGGAAAGGGGGGGAAGGAAGTGTGAAGGAGCTTCTAAAGCAGGGGAGCATGAGAAAGAAAGGGGGAAAAGGGGGGAGGAAAAAAGGAGAGTGAAATAAAGGAGGTGTAAAGGAGCTTCTGAAGGATGAGAGAGGATGAGAAAGAAAGGGGGGAAGGGGAGGGAAGGAGAGAGAGGGGGAAAAGGAGGTGTGAAGGAGCTTCTGAAGCAGGGGAGCATGAGAAAGGAAGGAAAAAAAGGGGGGGAGAAAGGAGAGAAGGAGGGGGAAAAGGAGAGAGAGAGGGGAAAAAAGAGAGGTGTAAAGGAGCTTCTGAAGCAGGGGAGAGCATGGGAAAGGAAGGGGGAAAAAGGAGGAGGGAAAAAAGGAGAGAGAGGAAAAAAGAGAGGTATTAAGGAGCTTCTGGAGCAGGGGAGAGCATGGGAAAGGAAGGGGGAAAAAGGAGGAGGGAAAAAAGGAGAGAGAGGAAAAAAGAGAGGTGTAAAGGAGCTTCTGAAGCAAGGGAGAGCATGGGAAAGGAAGGGGGGAAAATGAGGGAAAAAAGGAGAGAGGAAAAAAGAGAGGTGTAAAGGAGCTTCTGAAGCAAGGGAGAGCATGAGAAGGGGGGAAAAGGGGGGGGGGAAGCAACTCAAGGCAGCAGTAGCAGCAAGTGCTGGGCTTCAAAGGTCACCTCTGGGCATGAATTTTAATTTCAGACAGGAGTTTTGTTCATTTGTTAATTATTTTCAGATGAAAAGAGAGATATTCCTGCAGAGGGCCAGGAAAGGGCTCCGGTAGCATTTGAATTTCAAAGGCAAGCTGTTTGCAAAGGAAACAGAAGGGGAAAGAACTTCAGGAGGGGAAAAAAAAGGGGCTGGGGAGGGTCCCCTGCTGCCCTTGGACTTGCCAAAGGATGTGCCAAGGGCAGAGGGGCTCAGCAATGAACCCTCAGCCATGGCATTCCCTACACCAAGCATAGAATCGTTTCTGGCTGGCAGAGATCTGAATCCAACCATCCTCTGCCTCTACCAACCACATCCCTGAGCGTATCTCTGCAGCTTCAAACACCTCTGGCCTGTCTCTGCATCCTGTCTTCACTGGCAGAGAGGTCAGGGAGGCTGCCCAGGGAGGTGGTGGAGTTTCCATCTCTAGAGGTGTTCAAGATGTGGCACTCTGGGGCAGGGTTTAGTGGCCACGGTGATGGTTGGACTGGATGATCTCAGAGGTCTTTTCCAGCCTGTGTGTGCCTCCACTCCTCTCCTAGAGATCAGGGATACCAGTGCTGAGTCCTGACCCCAGAATGTGGCACAGACTGGGTGAGGACAGGGCACTGAGGGCCAGGGGGATGCTCCCCAAACCAGTCTGGAAGGGGGAATTGGGATGATAGAATGATGTAGGCTGGAAAAGACCTCTAAGACCACCAAATCCAACCACCACCAGGTCAGAATTGCCTCTGCCCCTCTGCAAAGTGGAGGGGGAGGAGGAGCAAAAGGAGTTTGAGGAGAGGCTGAGGGAGCTGGGGGTGTGCAGCCTGCAGCAGAGGAGGCTCAGGGCAGAGCTCATTGCTGTCTGCAGCTCCCTGCAGGGAGGCTGTAGCCAGCTGGGGTTGGGCTCTGCTGCCAGGCAACCAGCAACAGAAGAAGGGGACACAGCCTCAAGTTGTGCCAGGGCAGGTTGAGGCTGGATGTTAGGAGGAAGTTGTTGTCAGAGAGAGTGATTGGCATTGGAATGGGCTGCCCAGGGAGGTGGTGGAGTGGCCGTGGCTGGAGGTGTTGAAGCCAAGCCTGGCTGGGGCACTTAGTGCCATGGTCTGGTTGGTTGGGCAGGGCTGGGTGCTAGGTTGGGCTGGCTGAGCTTGGAGCTCTCTTCCAACCTGCTTGATTCTATGAATTGGAAAGCTGGAGATAGACAGGAAGGGACCTGGAGCAGGGAGGAAGCTGAGAGCTCTTTCTCCCTGCATTTAGCTTTCAAAGCAGCTCTGATGGAGGCAGAGACCCGTGGAGGATCCCAGCATGGTGCACATAAAGCACAAGCAGAGGAGTGAAGCCTTGGAGGGTTGTAGAGCACAGCTCTGCAGCACATCATGCTGGCAGTGTAGCCAGCACCCCCAGCTCCCTCAGTGCCCCCCAGCACCCTGCACCCCCAGAACTCAAACTGAAAGGTGGGATGGAGCACAGAGCACACCACAGAGCAGCCCTGGGAACCTGCTTGGGTAACAGAAGGGACCCTCAGGTCCCCATGAGCTGGAGAAACTCATCCCAGATCATCTGCAGTTGGACTGGATGATCTTGGGAGATCTCTTTCAACCTGGTTGATTCTATGATTCCCATGGGAATCCCTGGGAAAAAAAAGGACTCCTGGAGAATCTGCTGCCCATGGCAGGGAGCAGCCTCAGCTCTGCAAGGCACAAATCACAGCATCACCATTAAATGGGTTGGGTTGGAAGGGACCTTAAAGCTCAGCCAGTTCCAACCCCCCTGCCATGGGCAAGGACACCTCCCACCAGCCCAGCTTGCTCAAGGCCTCATCCAACCTGGGCTTGAACACTTCCAGGGAGGGGACATCCACAGCCTCCTTGGGCAAACCTGTGCCAGTGTCTCCTCACCCTCACTGGCAAGAATTTCTTCCTAACCTCCAGCCTCAATCTCCTCTCTTCCACCTTCAATCCTTTGCCTTTCTTTCTATCACTACAAGCCCTTGTCAAAAGTCAGCCCCTCCACAGTTACTCCTTGTGTGAAGCAGTTCTTTTCCCACAGATGAAAGGAAACATTTCCCCCTCTTCCCCCCTCTCCCTTTTCTTTTCCCCCCTTTATTTATCCCAAAACAAAGGCTGGGAGGAAGGAATCCCAAGGTCCAGAGAGACTCCATACCTCAGCTCCCCACTGCCTCCAGGGACTTCAGCTCCCCACTGCCTCCAAGGAATTCCTCCAGCAAACCCCAGAACCACCCTGGGTTGGGGTGGTGATGGTTACTCTGCTGCCCCCATGCCTCAGTTTCCCCAGCTCCCCTCTGGAGATAGCCTCAGAGCTCTGCAGTCTGCCCACGCAGGAGGAGCTGGGAACCATCGTTGCTGGGGAAGAGGAAGATTAGAGCCAGGATTCATCCTGATTTCCAGACTCCTCTTGATCTCCTGCTGAAGCTACCAGGGGGATTTCACTCTCAGCTGCTCTGCAACAGCTCTACCCTGCCAAAGCCAGGGGAAAGTCCAACCTCAACAGCTCTGAGTCCCTTCTGATCTCCCAAATCCGAGCACATTTACGCCTGATGAAGAATTAAACCGCAGCAGCCGAGGCAGAGGAGAAGGGGAGAAGGTGGATGTGTGGTGAGGGGTCTGGGGGCAAAGCAGCTGCAATCCCACTCCCCAGGCAGGGAATGCTCACCCAGCCCTTCACACTCACCTCTGCTGCCATCATCCCTCCTGTCACCAGCGATGCCAATGGGGCATAAAGGCAGCAAAGGGACCTGGTGAGCTGACTCCCCCCCTGCAGTTTGCTCAGCCACAGCCCCAACCTTTGCAGATGCCAAGACCTGAAACACCTTCAGGTTGCCCAGGATCTGGAGCTGAAGGGCAGAGCCTGGGACACCCTGATGCCACCCTTACCTCTAGCTTGTCCCCACAGGACAGGGACATTCAGCCCTTCCTGGGGCTCTCCAGCCTGCTCACCCCACGGGAGTCATGGCCCACTGCACACTTCACTTCCAGCATCATAGAATTGGTTTGGGCTGGAAAAGATCATTCAAAGGTCATCAAGGCCAAGACCACCATGGCCACCACAGTGTCCCCAGGTGCCATGTGCACAGCTTTTTAAACACCTCTGGGGATGGGGACTCAGGCACCTCCCTGGGCAGCCTGTTCCAAGTCCTGACCACTCTTGCAGCAAAGGAATTGTTCCTAATATCCAACCTAGACCTGCCCTGGTGCAACCTGAGGCCACTTCCTCATCCTATCACCTGCTCCTTGAGAGAAGAGACCAATCCCTACCTGGCTCCAGGAGTTTGAGACCCTTGCAGGGAAGAAGTTTCCTCTAATGTCCAACCTAAACCTGCCCTGATGCAACCTGAGGCCATTCCCTCTTCTCTTATCATTTGTTCCAAGCCCACCTGGCTCCAGCCTCCTCCCAGGGAGCTGTAGAGAGCAATGAGGTCTCCTCTCAGCCTCCTTCTCTCCAGGCTGAACATCCTCAGCTCTCTCAGCTGCTCCTCCCCAGCTCTGTTCTCCAGACCCTTCCCCAGCTTTGTTGCCCTTCTCTGGGCTCACTCCAGCTCCTCAATGTCCTTCTTGGACTGAGGGCCCCAAAACTGAACCCACTACTCAAGGTGCTGAGTACAGAGAGACAATCACTTGGCTGGTCCTGTTGCCCACACCAGCCCTGATCCAGACCAGGATGCTGCTGCCCTTCTTGGCCACCTGGGCACAGCCTGGCTCACCTGGGCACAGCCTGGCTCACCTGCAGCCTGCTCTTGACCAACACCTCCAGGTTTTACCCCACCAAGCAGTTTCCAGCCCCTCTGCCCCAACCCTGGAGCACTCCTGGGGTCGTTGTGACCCAAACTCAACACCCAGCACTTGGCCTGCTTGATTCAGGGATGCAACCTGTCTGCTCAAGACCTGTGAGAGGGTTTTGGAGCTGTGGAATTGAACCCAACCAGCTGCAGAGAAGCCACCCTGAGGAGCTCCAACACGAAACACTCAGCCCCAGTGCCACCACTGATGGGCTCTGCAAGGTGGTGATGCCCAGGCAGGGCCTGGTGGGCACAAGGGCTGGGGTCAGCCTGAGTGTTGGTTGATGTTGAGCTCAGGTTGGCTCAAGAGTGTGAGAAGCACTCTTGGCTTTGTCTGCATCTGTCTCCTGCAGGCACTTTGGAGCTCCTTTGGAATTATCCTTGCTATGAGAGAGCAGCTCCAAGACCTGGGAGGAAATGTGTCAGACAGCTAAGGGTTTTTTTTCCCCCTCTTGATATTTTTCTCTCCCTTCAAATGAAAGTTGGCTAATGGGAGGGGGAGAAAGAGGAGAGAAAGCAAAGAGGGAGGCAGAGGGGAAAGCAAAGAGGGAGGCAGAGGGGAAAGCAAAGAGGGAGGCAGAGGGGAAAGCAAAGAGGGAGACAGAGGGGAAAGCAAAGAGGGAGGCAGGGGGGAAAGCAAAGAGGGAGGCAGAGGGGAAAGCAAAGAGGGAGGCAGAGGGGAAAGCAAAGAGGAGAAAAAAAGAGAGAGAGGAAAAAAGAGAGGGGGAAAAAAAAAAGGAATAATAATTGCTGCTGATTTCTCCAAATTGCAGAAAATGTATTAATGACACTTTTCAAGCCCAAAATAACACAATTTGCATTTCAATGCTCCTCATCTTTGCAAACTCCACTTGGTATTTTCTTGGAGGGACAGAAAATACTGAGTGGTGCTGCACAGGCGTCAGCTCTGCTGCTGCAGCTCCGGAGGGGAGCTGATGAATGGGGAGCTGGGGGGAGTGTGGGGGGCACAGGCAGGTGCCTTGCTGCCAGGGGTGGTGGCAGGGCACCAGGAGGAAGCTTGCAGATGGCACTGAAATGGGGTGGGAGCATTTGATGTGTGGAGGAAGGTTGTGCAAAGAGGTCTGGCTGAGCTGGGGGTGGGGAGGCTGAGGTCAAATGGAAGAGGTTTGAGAAGGTCAAGGGATGGGGGTTGGGTTTGGGTCATAATGACCCCAGGAGTGCTCCAGGGTTGGGGTAGAGAGGCTGGGAACTGCTTGGTGGAATAAAACCTGGAGGTGATGCCTCATTGTATCAAAAACCCTCTCACAGGTCTTGAGCAGACAGGTTGCATCCCTGAATCAAGCAGGCCAAGTGCTGGGTGTTGAGTTTGGGTCACAACGACCCCAGGAGTGCTCCAGGGTTGGGGCAGAGGGGCTGGAAACTGCTTGGTGGGGTAAAACCTGGAGTTGCTGCCTTGTTGTATTCAAAAAGCCCTCTCACAGGTCTTGAGCAGACAGGTTGCATCCCTGAATCAAGCAGGCCAAGTGCTGGGTGTTGAGTTTGGGTCACAATGACCCCAGGAGTGCTCCAGGGCTGGGGCAGAGGGGCTGGAAACTGCTTGGTGGGGTAAAACCTGGAGGTGTTGCCTTCTTGTATCAAGAATGATTCCAAAGGAAAGGAGCTCCAAAGTGCCTGCAGGAGACAGATGCAGACAAAGCCAAGAGTGCTTCTCACACTCTTGAGCCAACCTGAGCTCAACATCAACCAACACTCAGGCTGACCCCAGCCCTTGTGCCCACCAGGCCCTGCCTGGGCATCACCACCTTGCAGAGCCCATCAGTGGTGGCACTGGGGCTGAGTGTTTCGTGTTGGAGCTCCTCAGGGTGGCTTCTCTGCAGCTGGTTGGGTTCAATTCCACAGCTCCAAAACCCTCTCACAGGTCTTGAGCAGACAGGTTGCATCCCTGAATCAAGCAGGCCAAGTGCTGGGTGTTGAGTTTGGGTCACAACGACCCCAGGAGTGCTCCAGGGTTGGGGCAGAGGGGCTGGAAACTGCTTGGTGGGGTAAAACCTGGAGGTGTTGGTCAAGAGCAGGCTGCAGGTGAGCCAGGCTGTGCCCAGGTGAGCCAGGCTGTGCCCAGGTGGCCAAGAAGGGCAGCAGCATCCTGGTCTGGATCAGGGCTGGTGTGGGCAACAGGACCAGCCAAGTGATTGTCTCTCTGTACTCAGCACCTTGAGTAGTGGGTTCAGTTTTGGGGCCCTCAGTCCAAGAAGGACATTGAGGAGCTGGAGTGAGCCCAGAGAAGGGCAACAAAGCTGGGGAAGGGTCTGGAGAACAGAGCTGGGGAGGAGCAGCTGAGAGAGCTGAGGATGTTCAGCCTGGAGAGAAGGAGGCTGAGAGGAGACCTCATTGCTCTCTACAGCTCCCTGGGAGGAGGCTGGAGCCAGGTGGGCTTGGAACAAGTGATAAGAGAAGAGGGAATGGCCTCAGGTTGCATCAGGGCAGGTTTAGGTTGGACATTAGAGGAAACTTCTTCCCTGCAAGGGTCTCAAACTCTGGCACAGGCTTCCCAGGGAAGTGACTGAGTGCCCATCCCTGGAGATGTTTAAAAGGTGCTGAGGGCCATGGTTTAGCCCCAGCCTTGGTCGAGTTAGGGAATGGTTGGACTGGGGGCTCATAAAGAGCTTTTCCAGCCCAAACAAGTCCATGGTTCTATGCCTGGAGCCCTGTGATGACCACTGCAGAGGCTTTCCACTTTGGAAAGAGATGCAAAAGGGTTTCTGGATGGGTGTAAAGTGTAAACTTGCTCCAACCTCCTTTCAGGCAGCTGTAGAGGGCAATGAGGTCTCCTCTTAGCCTCCTTTTCTGTAGGCTGAGCATCCCCAGCTCCTCCTCCTCACCAGCCCTGCTCTCCAGACTCTTCACTGGTTTGGTTATCCTTCTCTGTACCCTCTCCAACCCTTCAAGTCTCACTGGGCAGGGGAGGAGGGAGCTCTCCATCAGTCCTAGGAGCTGGATTCTGCCCCATCTCCAACCCCCTCCCACAGCAGCCTGCGTTCAGCGCTTGGTGTGATCCTCCCAGCTGCTTTGGTGCTAAATGAGAGGCAAAGGAAAGGAAAAGCAAAGAGGAGCTGTGGTGAGATTAAAAGAGAAAAGGGGAGGGGGGGGAAGGTGTGGGAGGTGGAAAAGAGGCACCTGCTCCTGTTTGATTCCTCGGGGTACGAGTGAAGAGCAGATTTAGATGAGGCTGCAAGTGCTCATTAAGTGGTGTTAAACGACAGGCACCAGCCCCTGGAGCAGGCAGGCAGCTCTGCCACCTCTCCTCTCCTCACCTGCTCGGCAAAGCCACCTTCAAAGCCACCTTTGCTCCCTAGAGAGGGTCACTGAGCTAAGCCAAAGGTGCCAGGCTGCTGCACTGGCACGGGGTGGGTCTCCGTGCCAGGTTTGGGTCTGATTGTCCCTAACCTGCATCCGGTGCTGGAGCCACTACTGCAAGAGGGATGTGGAGGTGCTGGAAGGTGTCCAGAGAAGGGCCACGAGGATGAGCAGAGGGCTGGAGATGCTCTGCTGTGAGGAGAGACTGAGGGAGTTGGGGTTGGAGAGGAGAAGGCTCCCAGGTGACCTTCTTGTGGCCTTGCAGGATCTGAAGGGGGCTACAAGAAAGCTGGGGAGGGACTTTTGAGGCTGTCAGGTAGGGATAGGACCTGGAGGGATAGAACAAAGCTGGAAGTGGGGAGAGTCAGAATGGATGTGAGGAGGAAGCTGTTGAGCATGAGAGTGGTGAGAGGCTGGAATGGGTTGCCCAGGGAGGTGGTGGAAGCCTCATCCCTGGAGGTGTTTCAGGCCAGGCTGGCTGAGGCTGTGTGCAGCCTGCTCTAGGGTAGGGTGTCCCTGCCCATCCTTGTGGTGCCTTCCAACCCTGACTGATTCTATGATTCCCTCCATCACAGCCTCAGCACAGGCTGGCAAACAGCACCCTGTGCCCCTCCAACAGCTGGTGAGGAGCCATTGGCTCTGCTGCCCACCTGGGCACTCTGCTGCTTCATCTTCAGCTCCTCTCTCCCAGCACCTCCAGGTCCCTCTCTGCCTGGCTGCTCTCAGCCACTCTGTCCCCAGCCTGTTGCACTGCTTGGGGTTGTTGTGGGCAAGGTGCATGGATGCAGAGCAGCAACCTCCATCCATCAATGCCCAAAAAGCAACCCCACACTGGCTCAGCCTCATGGGCTCTGCACTCTTCTGGCTGGAGAGATGTGGGGGCAGCAGCAGAAGGGACATCACAGCTGGGTGCAGCCATTGGATCTCTCACTGCTCTGCCCCATCAATTCCCAGCTGCTGCCAGCCCCTCTGCTCCTGCAGCTCCCAGCCTTGCTGCCCATAAATCCCTGTCCCTTCACCCAGAGCCCTGCTGCCATCCCCTCTGCTGGGTGACAAATGGCTGAGGGAGCAGGGGAGGGAGGGGGGAGCAAAATCCCCCCAGACCCTGGAGAGGTGCTGGGCAGCTGGAGCTAGGATAAGGCAGGGCTACGATGGCAGCTCCTCGCCCGTGATGGATGGGCACTGCCAGCCCTCCTGACCCTTTCCTATTGACTTCTTTCCCTTTACCACACATCAGAACCCCCCAGAGCAGCAGCTGCCACGACCAGGCAGTCACCCACACATCACCTGTGGGCAGTGGCAGGACAGGGGATGGCAAAGTGGGCGATGGGTGAGGGCTGCAGAACATCCCCAGGATCAATGACCTCTTGGCACGGTGGGCACAGAGCTGTGGAAGCCCCAACTGGTGGGGCAGCAACTGAAAAAAAATCAGTCCCACTCCACAAAAAGTGACCCACAGCTCATCCTTGGGCACCCCAAAATGTGCCCAAGGGACATGTGCCTGGGGACTTTGCAGCCTGGGTGGTGAGAGCTGGGTCCTGCCCTCAGCAAGGCTTCATTTGCTGCTGTAATCAAATCCTTGCTCCTGGGAAGTGTCTCCTTTGCTGCCTTTCACTCCCTCTTCTTCTGGAGTGGCTGAGGTGGTTCAGCCTGGAGAAAGGGAGGCAGAGAGGAGACCTTCTGGCTCTCTACAACTGCCTGAAAGGAGGCTGAAGTGAGGTGGGTGTCAGTCTCTTCTCCCAGGGAACAAGTGGTATGACATTGTCTGCCACAACAAGCTCCTGGCACAGCTGGCAGCTCCTGGCTTGGACAGATTCACCCAGATATGAGTCAAGAACTGGCTGGTGGATGCTCCACAACCTCCCTGGGCAACCTGTGCCAGTGTCTCACCACCCTCACTGCAAAGAGCTTCTCCCTAACATCCATAGGACTCACAGGATGGTTTAGGTTGGAAGAGACCTCAAAGCTCAGCCAGTTCCAAGCCCCTGCCATAGGCAGGGACACCTCCCACTAGAACAGGTCACTCAAGGTCTCATCCAATCTGTTCCTGAACACCTCCAGGGAGGTTGGGGAGTGACAGGACTGGGGGGAGTGGAGCAAAGCTGGAGGTGAGGAGAGCCAGCCTGGAGGTGAGGAGGAAGTTGTTGAGCAGGAGAGTGGTGAGAGGCTGGAATGGGTTGCTCAGGGAGGTGGTGGAAGCCTCATCCTTGGAGGTGTTTAAGGCCAGGCTGGCTGAGGCTGTGGGCAGCCTGTTCTAGGGTAGGGTGTCCCTGGGCATGGCAGGGGGGTTGGAACTGGCTGATCCCTGTGGTCCCTTCCACCCCTGACTGATTCTACGATTCTAAGACTGGTCCCAGGACTGATCCCTGAGGGACTCTGCTTGTCCCTGGCCTCCACTTGGCCATGGAGCCACTGACAGCCACTCTTGGGGTGCAGCCATCAAGCCACTTCTTTATCCACCTTCATACACATTTCTTAGATCCCCTCTCAGTCTCCTCTTCTCCAGATTAGAAACCTCTCAGGTCCCTCAACCTCTCCCTCATCATCTTGGTGGTCCCTTAGTGCGGGGATGGATTAACTCCTGCTGGAGGCTCCATCCCTGCAGGGCATGTGCCCAAGAAACACTTCTCAGGGCTGCTCTGTCTGCTCCTGTATTTTGCCACCACTCAACTTCTGCCACAGTTCCCTCATTCTTTATCTTTATGGCTCGGGAGGCTGCAGGAGATATTGGATCCAGACCGAAGCGAAAAGAGGAGGTGAAAGGAGCTGCCAAAAGCAGGCAGGAGATGAGTCAAGGCATTGGGTGAAATATGCTGCTTTGATTAAGCATTCTGCAGGTAGCCCAGACATAATTTATGGGACTTAAACAGCTGCCCAGGGAGTTTTTTCCTCGGTGCTGAGTGCTGGCTCCTTCAAAAAGCATCGCTGTGGTCTTGCCACAGCTCGCTGGAGCCGATAGAGGACCCAAAGGACACCCTGGAGACACCTCAGAGCCTGAGCCTGGGACCGGGATTCTGCTCTCAGCCTCTTCTTAGAAACAGAGAATCAGTCAGGGTTGGAAGGGACCACAAGGAGCAGCCAGTTCCAACCCCCCTGCCATGCCCAGGGACACCCTACCCTAGAGCAGGCTGCCCACAGCCTCAGCCAGCCTGGCCTGAAACACCTCCAGGGATGAGGCTTCCACCACCTCCCTGAGCAACCCATTCCAGCCTCTCACCACTCTCCTGCTCAACAACTTCCTCCTCACCTCCAGGCTGGCTCTCCTCACCTCCAGCTTTGCTCCATTTCCCCCCAGTCCTATCACCCCCTGACAGCCTAAAAAGTCCTTCCCCAGCTTTCTTGTAGCCCCCTTCAGATACTGCAAGGTCACAATGAGGTCACCTGGGAGCCTTCTCTTCTCCAGGCTGAACACCCCCAGCTCAGCAGCCCCTCCTCAACCCTGTTCTCCAGACCCTTCCCCAGCTTTCCTGCCCTCCTCTGGACCTGCTCCAGCTTCTCAATGTCCTTCTTGGAGTGAGGGTGCCCAAGCCTGAGCCCAGTACTCAAGCTGTGTACTCACCACTGCTGAGTCCAGGGGACACAACCTCTGCCCTGGTCCTTCTGGCCACACTGTTGCTAGTCCAGGTCAGGATGCTGGTGGCCTCCTTGCCCATCTGGGCACACTGTTCAAACCCAGCAATTCCCCTGCCATCTCAGGGTGCCCTCACCACAGCTCTGAGCTCCAGTGAGCCTCTCACAGCTCAGGTATGCTGCTAATTAAGCCACAGGAGGCTGCAGCTTCATTACAATTAAAAGACAATTAGCTGCACGAGCCAGCATGTGGGAGCAACCAGGCTCTTCTGGCAGGGTGACAAACATCTCCTCCTCCTCCCCCCCCCTTTGCCTCCCTCCCACCCACCTCACCAGGTGTCAGCTTTGAAGATCAGCAGCTCCTGGCCACCAGCACCTTCAGCCACTGAGAAAATCCTGGGGTTTCCCAGGAGCTACCCAGCTCCAGAGCAGCACTGGAGCTGCTCCACCACCTCACCTTCCTTCCATTCCCAGGAGGAGGTTTTTCCTCCAGCTGAAACTTCACCAAGTCCCCACCTGGCACCTCCCCACTGCTTCTCTCCTCTCCCACCCAGCCTGTTGAGCACAGCACTCACTTATTTTCTCTTCTTAGTTTCTGAACTCCTAATGAGTGGGTTGTTAAGCTTCTATTAATGAGTTAAATTGTCCATGTCCTTCTCCTGGATCCCATCCTGTGAGGAGGAGAAGCTCCAAGCAGGATGGTGCCAGGATGGAAGTGCCAGGCAGAGGAATTAGGAGCAGGTGGGTAAGAGGGAGCCCAGGGCTGAGCAGGGAGCTGCTGCCCTTCAGCTCCCTGCTGGCAAACCTCCTCTTTCCATTCCCAAGGGATGAGCTTGAGCCCAGGGGCATCAAGAGTGACTCCAGACATGAGTTCTGGCCAAGGGGACAAGAGGGAACTGGCCACATCCTCCTGCCCAGGGTAGGATGGAGAGACCCAATGGGGGCAAAGCCAAACTTTACATCCACACCACATCCCAAACCCATCCAAAACCTCCCTGGATTTCCTACCAAGGCAGCTGGGACCTGCTAAAGCTCTCAGCTTTGGTTGTCCACTTAGGGACATGGTTGAGTAGGCATGGTGGTGTTGGGTTGATGGTTGGGACATGATGACCTTAGGTCTTTTCCAGCCTGAATGATTTTCCAGCCTGAATGGATCTGTGGTTCCTGCAGCTCCTGCTCTATGGGGGACAGGCTGGAGGAGTTTGGATCTGTTCAACCTGGAGAAGTGGAGGTTCTGCGGAGACCTCCTAGTGGCTTTCCAGTGCCTGAAAGGGAGTACAGGGAAGCTGGAGAAGAACTTTCAGGAGGTGTTTATAAGGTGAGAGGAGAAGGAGCAATGGTCTGAGACTAGAGCAGGGGAGATTGAGGTTGGGCAGTAGGAAGAAGTTCTTTACTAGGAGGGTGATGAGACACAGGCTGCCCAGAGAGGCTGTGGACACCTCATCCCTGGAAGCCATAGAATGGTTTAGGTTGGAAGGGACCTCAAAACTCATCTTTGATCACATTCTGTGCTCCCCAACCTCCCTGGGCAACCTGTGCCAGTGTCTCACCACCCTCAACCTCTGCCTGTGTCTCACCACCCTCAACCTGTGCCAGTGTCTCACCACCCTCAACCTGTACCAGTGTCTCACCACCCTCACTGTCAAGAACTCCTTCAAAGATCACATTCAGTGTTTCTGTGCTCCCCAACCTCCCTGGGCAACCTGAGCATCTTCGTGCTCCAAAGTATTCCAGACCAGGCTTAACGAACCCTCAAGCAGCCTGCCCTGGGGAGAGCTTTCCCTCCCCACAACAGAGGGCTTGAAACCAGCTGATCTTTGAGACCCCTTCCAACCCAAATCCGTTTCCCACTCAAGCCAGGATGCCACAATCCACTTCCAGCAGCTGAGCTTGTCAACAGCTTAGCAATATCCACACCACCGCAGCCCTTTCCCTGCCGCCAGCTTCCCCCTCCCGGGCAGCACCGCGGGATCGGCTTTTGCTTTGCCGGATCTCGACGCAAGAAGCTTCACACTCCTTCAGTTTGATCCTCCTTCGCTCACGATCCCGGTGGAGCAGCGTGGAGAGAGGGGAGGGGGAGAATGACTGTAGGAAACCGGGGCTTGGGCTGCAGCCACGGGTAGGGATGCAAGGATGCTCCCCGGGAGCGACGCGAACTGACAGGCGGCTCCCGCGGGATGCAGGGATCGGCGCCGGGAGAGGTTGGAGAGCAAAGAGGAGAAAAAGAAGGCTTAAAGGCTGATAATTAAAGCCCTCCTGTCAGGGTATTCATACCTAAAGGTAACCAGCAGATGCATTAGCAAAGGATCCCAGCGGGGCTGTTGTGCTGCTTTATGTGATGGGTTTGATTAATATATTGCTCCGCACACAACTGCTTCCCCAACTGGTGGCAGACTTGCCTAGGCTGGCTCTGGAGGCACCCCAAAGGTGCCCCGAGGTGGCACAGTTAGTGCTTGGAGACCCCTCCAATAGGCTGTGTTGGGCTCAGCCACTCCGGGCTTAACGTTGGGCTCAGCCAACCCCAGGCTTAAGGTTGGGCTCAGCATCGCATTTCCGCCGCTTTGAAATCCCACCAGGGGTGGGGACTGCCCTGGGCAGCCTGGGAACCCTTCTGGGGATCAAATTGATCCACCCAAACCTCCCCTGAGGCAGCTTGAGGTCATTTCCTCATCACTTGTTACTCACCAGCCCTCACCTGGCTCCAGCCTCCTCCCAGGGTGCTGTAGAGAGCAGTGAGGTCTCCTCTCAGCCTCCTTCTCTCCAGGCTGAACACCTTCAGCTCCCTCAGCTGCTCCTCCCCTTCTGTTCTCCAGACCCTTCCCCAGCTTTGTTGCCCTTCTCTGGACCTTCTCCAGTCCCTCAATGTCATTCTTGGAGTGAGGGTCCCAAAACTGAACCCAGTACTCAAAGTGCTGAGTAGAGAGGGACAATCACTTTGCTGGTCCTGTTGTCCACACCAGCCCTGATCCAGACCAGGATGCTGCTGCCCTTCTTGGCCACCTGGGCACAGTCTGGCTCACCTGCAGCCTGCTGTTAACCAGCACCTCCAGGTTCTATTCCACCAGGCAGGTTTCAGCCCCTCTGCCCCAATCCTGGAGCACTCTTGGGGTTGTTGTGAGCAATGAGGTCTCCTTCCAGCTTCCTCCTCTCCAGGCTGAACACCTTCAGCTCCCTCAGCTGCTCCTCCCCAGCCCTGTTCTTCAAACCCTTCCCCAGCTTCATTGCCCTTCTCTGGACCCACTCCAGCCCCTCAACGTCCTTCTTGGAGTGAGTGGCCCAAAACTGAAGTCAGGATTCAAGATTTGGCCTCAAAGGTGGTGAGAGCCAGAGCCAGAGCCTTCAAAATGCCAACCTGCTGCAGTGCCAGGGCCACCTCCTTGTCCCCACCATCCCTGCCACCACAGCCATCCTGGGGACAACAGGAGGAGGCTGCAGTGCAGAGGCAAGTGACAGATGGGTTGAGCCAAGATGCTGGTCCCCACCTGGATGCTTCACCATGGCAAGGAGCACCCCAGAGCTTCTGGCTGCCATCTTTTGCACACCAGAAGCTGCTCCCTCCAGGCACAGGCAGTGCCAGCAGCCTTCATGGGCCAATGAATCACCACTTGTGATGTGACAGCGTAGAGGGAGCCCATGGGAGATGGGAGCTGGTGGTGGCCACGGGGTCCAGCCAGCTCCAGGTCCCCATCCCAAGCCCTTGTGCATGTCACAAACCACCTCAGCCCACCACAAAATGCCACATCCCAGAGGTGCAGGATTCCCCCAGGGCTGCACACATCTTGGGTTTCCCAATCCTTCATCCTCCTTCCTATCATCCTCAGCCTCACATCAAGGGGAGATCTGAGCAGCTGTGGCCACCACATCTCCCTCTCCTCTCCCCTCTGGCTCCCTGAGGAGCAGCAGGCAGCTGTTTGCTCTGTGACAATCTGCATCCTGCTGGATTTGATACTAATATCAATTACCCCAAGCTCTCATCCACGGAGCTCTGCAAGCAGGGATGCATGGAGCCTCCTCACTGCCAGCCAGAGGCGTGGGGGGGAGTCCCACATGCTTGTCCTGGTGAGGCTGAGCCTAGTGACAGATGGGGAAGTCACAGGGAGCGGCTTGCAGAAGGAGTAGGGAGAGCCTGGGGCTGGATTCCCTTTGGGAAATGAGAAGATGCTGCAAAACTTCCCAGTTCCAGCTCAGCTGGAGGGGGAGCCCTGAGCTCTGCATGGCTCTGGGTGGGGAGAGGGTTTAAGGCTGGTTTGGATGTGGTGCTTAGAGATATGGTTTAAGGTGAATCTTGTCCAGTAGGGTTCTAGGTTGGGCTTGGGGATCCTGAGGGGCTTTGCCAACCTGCCTGTTGCTGTGATGCTGTGAGAGCAGTGCTGACAGTGGAGATGCCAGCCCTGGGGCAGAGGCTGCTCAGTAAGTGGATGTCATCCATCTGCTCTGCCACCACATAAACCCACCTGACTGGCTGGGCACTGGGCAGGACCAGTAAGGCTCAGTCACCCTCTGCACCCCAACACAACCCCAAGCAGCACTACAGGCTGGGGACAGAGTGACTGAGAGCAGCCAGGCAGAGAGGGAGCTGGGGGTGCTGGGAGAGAGGAGCTGAAGATGAGGCAGCAGTGCCCAGGTGGGCAGCAGAGCCAATGGCATCCTGGGCTGGCTCAGGAGCAGTGTGGGCAGCAGGACAAGGGAGGTTCTTCTGCCCCTGTGCTCAGCACTGCTCAGGCCACCCCTGGAGTGCTGTGTCCAGTTCTGGGCTGCTGAATTGCAGAGAGATGTTGAGGTGCTGGAAGGTGTTGAGAGAAGGGCAGCAAGGCTGGGGAGGGGCCTGGAGCACAGCCCTGTGAGGAGAGGCTGAGGGAGCTGGGGGTGTGCAGCCTGCAGCAGAGGAGGCTCAGGGCAGAGCTCATTGCTGTCTGCAGCTGCCTGCAGGGAGGCTGTAGCCAGCTGGGGTTGGGCTCTGCTGCCAGGCAACCAGGGACAGAAGAAGGGGACACAGCCTCAAGCTGTGCCAGGGCAGGTTGAGGCTGGATGTGATGAGGAAGTTGTTGTCAGAGAGAGTGATTGGCATTGGAATGGGCTGCCCAGGGAGGTGGTGGAGTGGCTGTGGCTGGAGGTGTTGAAGCCAAGCCTGGCTGGGGCACTTAGTGCCATGGTCTGGTTGGTTGGGCAGGGCTGGGTGCTAGGTTGGGCTGGCTGAGCTTGGAGCTCTCTTCCAACCTGCTTGGTTCTATGATTCTACGAACACCTCCCCCAGGCACTAAGCTCTCACTCCCTTGGGGCATCCCTCCTGTTTTGAGCTGAGATTTGCAGCCCTGGGGGTGAAACAAGCTGCATGCAGAGGGTGGGGCAGATGGGGAACACCCCAAATCTCCCCCTGGAAGCCCAGTTGGTAGCCCTGGGGTTTGCCCATGCCCTGGTCTGCTCGTGGAGGGGGAATCTCTGTTTCAGGCATGTTATGGTTTTGGCAGTGCTGGAGTCAAGTAGCTCAATTAAGCAATAACTGCCTCTGTACAGCTGCCCACACAGCCCGAGGTAAATAATTAACTGCTGAAATAATCCAGCAGATGGGAAACAGCACAGGGAGAGAGCCGAGAGGAACCCGAACGGCTCCTGCCACGGCAGCAGCTGCACGGGGCCTGGGATGCTGCTCCTGGTGCCATGAACCTCCAGAGCTGCAGCTTTGGATGCCTTCAGGGTCACACAGCCCCAGCTGCAGCCAGCACCCTGCAGATCTGGCCACATCCAGCATCTTACAGCCCCGGCTGCATCCAGCATCCCACAGCCCTCTCCACATCCAGCACCATGCAGCTCTGGCCACATCCAGCATCCCACAGCCCTCTCCACATCCAGCACCCTGCAGCTCTGGCCACATCCAGCATCCCACAGCCCTCTCTACGTCCAGCACCCTGCAGCTCTGGCCACATCCAGCATCTCACAGCCCTCTCCACATCCAGCACCCTGCAGCTCTGGCCACTTCCAGCAGCTCACAGCCCTGGCTGCATCCAGTATCCTACAGCTCTGGCCACATCCAGTGTCCCACAGCCCTGGCCACAGCCAATATCCCTTAGCCCTGGCTGTATCCAACATCCGGCAGGTCTGGCTGCATCCAGTATCCCACAGCCCTCTCCACATCCAGCATCCCACAGCCCCAGCTGCATCCCAGCATCCCACAGCCCAGGTCATATTAAGGTCTCCACAGCTCTGGCCACATGCAGTATCCCACAGCTCTCTCCACATCCTCTATCTCACGACCCCTGCTGCATCCAGCACCACACAGCCCTGCCCAGCCATGCTGAATGCTGGAGGATGATACCCTGCAGATGCCACAAGCAGGCACAGCCCTGGGGGTGCTCTGCTAGTGGAGTGTCTGTAGGTACTGCAGGGATGGAGAGATTGAGATGTGCCCCCCACACAGCTGGCATCAGTGGGGACTGCCCTGCTTGATCCCACTCTGGAAGCTTCATGTCTCCATGTCCTGAAATTGTGCCAGGGGAGGTTTAGGTTGGATATTAGGAACAATTTTCTTCCTGCAAGAGTGGGCAGAGATTGGAACAGGCTGCCCAAGGAGGTGATGGAGTCCCCATCCTTGGAGGTATTCATAGAATCACAGAATCAAGCAGGTTGGAAGAGAGCTCCAAGGTCAGCCAGCCCAACCTAGCACCCAGCCCTGCCCAACCAACCAGACCATGGCACTAAGTGCCCCAGCCAGGCTTGGCTTCAACACCTCCAGCCACGGCCACTCCACCACCTCCCTGGGCAGCCCATTCCAATGCCAATCACTCTCTCTGACAACAACTTCCTCCTAACATCCAGCCTCAACCTGCCCTGGCACAGCTTGAGGCTGTGTCCCCTTCTTCTGTTCTTGGGGGCCTGGTAGCAGAGCCCAACCCCAGCTGGCTACAGCTTCCCTGCAGGGAGCTGCAGACAGCAATGAGCTCTGCCCTGAGCCTCCTCAAGTCTCAAGAGACTTGTAGCCATGGCATTTGGGGACATGATTTGATGGCCATGGTGGTCTTGTGTTGGTGGTTGGCTTTGATCTTAGAGGGCTTCCCCAACCCAACCAATTCTGATGCTCTGATTCCATCTCCCTGCACCGCAGTACCAACTCCCTCCTGCCTGCCTCATCATCATCCCTGCCCACCTCCAAGGACACCAAAGCCTTAAAAACCTGTGAACATGCCTGGAGGGGGAATTCCCTTCTCAATCCTATCTCTCTCCTCCCATTCTCCTTGCCGAGGAGGTGGCAGAGCTGCCTGGGGCGGGGGGAGGGCTGGGGGAGGGAATCAGCAATCAACAGCACATGGAATAAAAAAGCATGGTGGAAAATTTTAAACCAAGCCCCTTTGCTATCGATCGAGAAGCAGAGCACATCCCTGAGCCTGCCTGCCAGGGATCAGCTGCATTTAGCTGCTTCAGCCAAGCACAGGAGCATGGTGGAAAGGATTAATTGCAAGCTGCTGATAGATAAACGTTAACGATGCCAATGCCCACCACCACCCCCAGGAATCAAAAGCCTGGGTCTGGCATGGGTGCCTTGCTCATGGCCAGCCAGGAGAGAGCCACTTTGATGTCCCAGAGAGAGGGTAGCAGTGGTGCTGCTGTAGAATGGGTTCACAGGCTCACAGGATGTCAGGGGTTGGAAGGGACTCAAAGAGATCATCCAGTTCAAGCCCCCTGTCAGAGCAGGACCATCCTATCTAACACAGATCACAGAGGAGCACATCCAGACAGGCCTGGAAAGGCTCCACAGAAGGAGACTCCACAACCTCTCTGGGCAGCCTGTGCCAGGGCTCTGGGACCCTTCCAGTCAAGAAGTTCCCCCTTGTGTTGAGGCAGAACCTCCTGTGCTGCAATTTACACTCATTGCTCCTTGTCCTATCCCAGGGAGCAGTGAGCAGAGCCTGTCCCCCACCCTGGGCAGCCCTCAGATACTTACAGACGTTTATCTAATCCCCTCTAAGTCTTCTCTTCTCCAGACTAAAAAGCCCCCAGGTCCCTCAGCCTCTCTCAGGGTTGGGTTGGAAGGCAGCCTCAAGATCAGCCAGTTTCAACCCACCCCTGCCATGGGCAAGGACACCTCTCACCAGCCCAGGTTGCTCAAGGTCTCATGCAGCCTGGTCTGGAATACCTCCAGGAAGGGAGCATCCAGGACCTCCCTGGGCAACCTGTTCCAGTGTTTCCCCACCCTCACTGTGATGATTCTCTTCTTCATGCCTCCAGGTGGGGTCTGAGGAGAGGAGAGCAGAGCCAAGGGGCAGAATCCCCTCCCTTGCCCTGCTGCCCACACTGCTCTTGCTGCAGCCCAGCACAGGGTTGCTGTCTGGGCTGCACTCACCCTGCAGGCTCATGTTGAGCTTTGCATCAGCCCAGACCCCCAGGTCCTGTTCCTCAGGGCTGCTCTCAGCCATTCCCCACCCAGCCTGGAGCTGTGCTTGGGATTGCACCCACCCAGGTGCAGAACCTTCCACTTGGCCTTGTTGAATGCCATGAGTTTGGCTTGGCCACAGCTCTGCAGCCTGCCCAGGTCCCTCTAGGTGGATCCCTGCCCTCTAACAAGTTGTCTGTGCCACACAGCTTGGTGCCATCTGCAGACTTGCTGAGGGTGCACTGATTCCTCTGTCCATGGCACTGACAAAGTCAGTCCCTTGGCACTGGTCTGCAGGTGATCACCTCCCACTAGAACAGGTTGCTCAAGGNCTGTAATGAATCTCTTCTTCATACCTGCTTATCACCTGAGCACCACATGTACCAGGTTACTCTGGGCACAGCTATCAGCAAGGGCAGCAAAAGCCTTTTTTAAGGGCTCTCAACGAGGGATGCAGCCCTGGCACTGCCCAGCTTCCATCTCTACCTGTTGGGAAGCAGAAGGAGCTCATGCTCAGGGCTTTCCTGAGCCTTGAAAGTGGCTCCTGCCCCCTCCAAAGGCTTGGCAGCTTCTGTGCAAGCAGCTGGTTGTGGGTCAGTGGGCACAAGTTGCTGTTCCATTAAAGATCTCAGAGGGCAACCAACCCCCAAGAGGTGGTTGGAGCATCCTCTCCATATTCACATTTCCATCACATCCTCTTCAGACAGCACCAGCTCCATTCCTCCATCTGCTTAAATGCCACCTCCAGAAGGGATTGGCTCCAAACATCTTCTCCCCTTGTCATTCATTTCCCATCCTCCTCTGAATGATCTTTAGAGTTTGGGAGGGCTTTGGATTTTGTGGGACCCAGGAGTGAAACAAAATGTGGCTGCACAGAGCTGGGGCAAGGGACTGGTCTCAAAAGCTCCATGGGTTGCTTTGTGGCTGTGCCAGCACTGCCACACCACATCCCCACAGCCAGGCTTGGTCAGGTACATGGAGCCAGCTGGGCTCAGGCACCTCTGCAGTGAGGGGAGAGGCACAAAATTCCATTCCTCCGTGCAAAGAGCTCCTGTTTGGGTCCAGCTCACCCTGGGCAGCACTGCAGTGTCCAGCCCTAATGTGACCCACGTGGGGACAGCCCTGGGGGAGAGTTCTGCTGTGGGCTCACAGCCAGGAACAGCTTCACTGCTGCTTATCTTCTGAGCGTGAATTGAATCTCAGCTGACAACGAAGCTCTGCTGCAAGATCTACCTGCCCGGCCCCTGGCAAATCAGATCTGCAAAATGACCCCAGGAGACATCTCCCAGATCTTCATCTCCTCCATTATCAGCTCCTGGCCAATTTCAAACCAACTCCTGCACACAGCTCTCAGCTACTCTTGCAGCTTAATCTCACTCTCAGCCCCCCCAAGATGCTGAACTGGGATGCTTTGGGTGGGATGCATCCACAGCCACACATCCTCCTCGCCGCATGGATGACCCTGGGGGGGGTCTGCTGCCTGCTCTGATGGTCCCCATCCCTTAGGCAAGCCCCCCTCCTTCATGTCACTTCCCCACTGTCACATCCACCTGCCTTTGGGAATCAGGGAACCACAACCCCTTGCACTCTGCTCCTCTGCCTCCACCGCTCGCCAGGCGGGTGGTGGGGGCAGGGCTGAGGAGGGGACCTGGCGCAGCTGGTGCTGGCAGGGGATGTGACAGGGTGTCACAGCCCATCGTGTGTCGTGTGTGTGTGTGTGTCCCCTCAGCAGGCTGTCAGGGAACGTTTTTATCCCTGGGAGCTGCTGAATAATTTGCATCCTCCAAGACGCAGCTTCTGGGCTGGGTTTGTCAAAGGCAATCTGCAGCTCACAGCCTCGGGAGGTTCCAGCCTGAGTGTGGCACCAAACCTCAGCCACACACAAGGGAAATTGCTCCAGCACTCCCCCCCCCTCACACATTCTACACTGGCATGGAGCTGCTCAGCCAGTCCTGAGCACCATCACAGAGCTGGGCTGGGTGTTGAGGACCTTCTCTTCATCCCAGTGCAAGCCTCAGCAACGTGGCTGGAAATTCCTAGCTCTGGGGAGAGCCACCAGCAAGTGTCTCTGGTGGGGGTGCAGCCAGCTGGATCCCAGACTCTCCATCAACCTCCTCCAGCACAGCAAGACCTCCCCTTTGCCTCCCAAAGTTGCCAGTTCAAGGGGGGGTGGGAGCTGTTCTCACTTCCAGGAGCTATCTATAGCCCCCTCTATACCTCTATATATAGGTTCTGTATCTCCCAGCTCATCTCTTTGCAATCATAAAACCATTAAATTAATTAGCCAAGGGAAAGAGAGGAAAGGCTGAATGCCCCTCAAGGAACAGGTGATGGCTGTGCAGTTCCTCACACCAGGATTAAAAGCAGACCAGGTCCAGCTCTACCAGTCCTTAGCTCTACCAGTCCCCAGCTCTACCAGTCCCCAGCTCTAGCAGTCCTTAGCTCTACCAGTCCCCAGCTCTACCAGTTCCAGCTCTACCAGTCCCCAGTTCTACCAGTCCCCAGCTCTACCAGTCCCCAGCTCTACCAGTTCCAGCTCTAGCAGTCCTTAGCTCTACCAGTTCCAGCTCTACCATTCTTCCCCTCTACCAGTCCCCAGTTCTACCAGTCCTTAGCTCTACCAGTTCCAGCTCTACCAGTCCCCAGCTCTACCAGTCCTTAGCTCTGCCAGTTCCAGCTCTACCAATCTCCAGCTCTACCAGTCCCCAGCTCTACCAGTCCCAGTTCTACCAGTCCCCAGCTCCACCATCCCCCAGTCAGCTCTAGCCACTTGGAGCACAGCCACAAGCCCACCCTGATGGGCTCCTGTGGGCTGTGCCAGCACCATCAGCCTCCAGCCCTCCTACCTGTTTTCCAGGTGTGGAAATGAAGCAGGATGAGGAGTTGGAGTAGATCTTCAGACTCTGCCATGAGGTGCCTGAAGCCATGCTAAGACCTACAGATCCCACAGCATCTCCATAATGGATCTGGAGCATGGGATGCAGGACCAGAGCAGCCTTTGTCCCCCAGCACTGGGTGCTGATGAGGCTGCACCTCAGATACTGAGTTTAGTTTTTGGGCTCCTCACTCCAAGGAGGACATTGGAGGGTTGGAGTGGGTCTGGAGAAGGGCTGGTGAAAGGTGTGGAGAACAGGGCTGGGGAGGAGCAGCTAAGGGAGCTGAGGGTGTTCAGCCTGGAGAAGAGGAGGCTGAGGGGACACCTTCTGGTTCTCTTCAACTCCCTGAAAGGAGACTGGAGCCAGGTGGGGATTGGTCTCCTCTCCCAAGGAACAAGTGACAGGACAAGAGGAAACAGCTTCAAGTTGAACCAGAGGAGGTTGAGGTTGGATGCTCTGTGATCTGTGTCAGATAGCATTGTCCTGCTCTGGCAGGGGGGTTGGACTGGATGATCTCCTTGGGTCCCTTCCAACCCCTAGCATCCTGTGAGCCTGTGACAAGAGGAACAATTCCTTCACCAAAAGGGTCCCCAGGCACTGGCAGAGGCTGCCCAGGGTGGTGGTGGTGTCACCTGGAGGCGTTCCAAAGGCGTTGGGACGATGAGCTGAGGGCTCAGAGCATGGGGGCTGAGCTGTGTGCAGGGAGATGCTAAGTTGTGGACTCCATCATCTGAAGATCTCTCCCAAGCAGGCACTGCTGGCGTTCTGGGAAGGCTGGGAGGGGGAGATGCTGAAGCCCGGCCCCATCCCCTGCTTCCCCCCCGCTGCCTGGCAGAGGTGTGATGAATCCAGGCTTCGAGGCGAGGAGGGAAGGGAGGGTGTGAAGAGCTGAGAAACAGACAGCTCCTGGCGGCAGCAGCCGCCAGCGCCGGGGAGCTGCGGCAGCCGCAGCGAGCAGCCGCGGGCGCTGCAGGACCTCTGCTTCGGAGGAAGGAGGGCTCAGTGTGGGCTGAAAGCTGAGGATTGACAACAGCCACGGAGTGAGGGGAGGGTGAGAGAGCTGGGGCTGTTACCTTGGAGAAGAGGAGGCTGAGGGGGAGTCTTATCAGTGGGTGTTGGGAGGATGGCAGAGTGTTAGGGGTTGGAAGGCACCTCCAGAGATCACAGGATGTTAGGGGCTGGAAGAGGTCTCCATAGGTGAGAGGATCACAGGATGTTAGGGGTTGGAAGGGACCTCCATAGGTGAGAGGATCACAGGATGTTAGGGGTTGGACCTCCAGAGCTCATCCAGTCCAACCCCCCTGTCAGAGCAGGATCATAGAATCTAGCTCAGGTCACACAGGAACACATCCAGACAGGTCTTGAAAGTCTCCAGAGAAGGAGGATGGGGCCAGACTCTCCTCAGTGGTCCCCAGTGGCAGGACAAGAGGCAATGAGCATAAGCCTGAAGATAGGAAGCTCCATCTAAACGTGAGAGGGAACTTCTTCCCCTTGAGGATGGCAGAGCACTGGAACAGGCTGCCCAGGGAGGTGTTGGAGCCTCCATCTCTGGAGGTGTTAAAAAAGTGAGTAGAAGTGGCACTCTGGGGCATGGCCATGGTGGCACTGGGCAGAAGGTTGGACCTGATGACCTCTAGAGATCTTTTCCAACCTTAACAGTTCCATGATTAAGAGCCAAGGACATTACAGCATCTTTCCAAGGAGTCTCTGGAGATGTTCAAAGCCTTCCTGCTGTGGGATCTGCTTTAGGTAATCCTGCTCTGACAAGGGGGGGGTGGATTTGATGATCTCCAGAGGTCCCTTCCAACTCCATCCACCCTCTGCTTCTGCCAGAAGCAGCCCCAGCTCCACTGCTCGAGGTTGAGAAACGTCACTGCCTGGAGACCTTCCAGAGGATTGGAGCTGAACCATTTGCTCCAGACACGATGGGAGAAGGATGATGCCGAGATGAGCTCTCAGGGAAGGAGAGACCACAAAGCACTCGGAGCTGTTTCCTCCCTGAGGCAACATTCCAGGACCTGGAAGCTTCCCGCTGGGGCTGCTGGGCGGTGATTGATCTGCTGTCTGCCTGCAATCCTCAGCCGTCACTCAGCCTCTAATCCGCAGCCCTCGATGCCTTCTCCTCAGCTGACAAGGAGCCGCCGCGGCTTTGGCTGCGCTTCAGCAGCTCTTTACGTGGAGTGCCCCAGTCGGCAGCATCTGCCTCGGCCGCTCCGCAGCGGCCCTGGGCCCGCAGAAAGCAGGGATGAAATTCCTCCCTGGAATTGTAAGAACTGAGCCAGCACCACGGAGCTGCTTTCGGCATCCAGCTCTGGCCAAGGGCCTCCAGCCGAAAGCCAGCTCAGCTCCCGGCTCTCCTCAGCCCTGATGCCAGCAGCCAGCCTCATGCTGGCTCCTCTCCCTTTCCCACTCCCTCTCTCTCGTCCTCTCCCTCTTCCCTCCTTCTCTCCCTCCCCCTCTCCCTTTCCCCTCTCTCTCTCCCTCCTCCTCCCTTCTCCTCTCTCTCTCCCTCTTCCCTCCTCTCCCTCTCTCTCCTCCTCTCCCTCTCCCTCTCCCTTTCCCCTCTCTCTCTCCCTCCTCTCCCTCTCTCTCCTCCTCTCCCTCTCCCTCTCCCTTTCCCCTCTCTCTCTCCCTCCTCTCCCTCTCTCTCCTCCTCTCCCTCTCCCTCCCCCTCTCCCTCTCCCTCCCCCTCCCTTCTCCTCTCTCTCTCCCTCTTCCCTTCTCTCCCTCTCTCTCCCCCTCTCCATTTTCCCTCTCTCTCTCCCTCCTCCTCCTCCCTTCTCCTCTCTCTCTCCCTCTTCCCTCCTCTCCCTCTCTCTCCTCCTCTCCCTCTCCCTCTCCCTTTCCCCTCTCTCTCCCCCTCCCTCCTCCTCTCCCTCCTTCTCTCTCTCTCTCTCCCCCTCTCCATTTTCCCTCTCTCTCTCCCTCCTCTCCCTCTCCCTTTCCTCCCTCCTTCTTTCCCTCTCCCTCCTCCTCTCCCCTCTCCCTTCTCCACCACCCCTAGAAGCATGAAACCAAAGCATTAAGGTTGGGCAATACCTCTAAGATCACCCAGTCCAACCTTCAGGCCAGCAGCAGTACAGCCACCAAACCAAGACCCTCAGCACCACATCTCCATGGCTTTGAAAGCCCTCCAGGCTCCACCACCTCCTTGGGCAGCCTGTTTCAACACCTGACCACTCTGGCAGGGAAGAAATTGTTCCTCCTGTCCAATTCACATGTCCCCACTCACAGCAGGTCAGCCCCATGGTGGCCCCAGCTAGAGGGGGGACACAAAAGCATCCCCCAGAAACTGTCATGGATGGTGCTGAGCCCTTGGCAGAGCATCAGCCCCATCTGTGTGTGTCCTCTCCCTGTTCACACACCTACTGGGGAACCATCAGGTCCTTCAGCAGCTCCTCTTCCCCTCCAGCTTTTCAGGAAGCTGGTGGGACTGGCACGAGGCCACAGCACTGGTGCAGCACCCACAGCCTGGATCCACAGCCACAGGAGGAGGAGAGGGAGAAGGGGAGGAAGGGGAAAAGAAGAAGAGAAAGAAAAAGAGGAAGGGGAGAAGAGTTTTGGTTCATCTGATTCCCAGCAATGTGAAGCTGAGATGGACCTTGGATGTAGCTATGAGTGGTGGCCCCAGAGATGCCACAATCCCCAGACTGGTGGCCCCAGGGTCTGACAGCAATCACACCCTGCCATGGCCCAGAGCACAGCCCCTTCCTTCAACTCTATGCCACTGGATGCCCGGGAGGGGACTGCAGTGGCACAGGGGCATTAGGGACCCTGCAGAGGTGAAGCTGGACCATGGGCATCGTAGAGCAGAGGGAGGAGGAGGTGCCAGTCAAGATGCAAGGCTGGGCTAGCCAGGCTGCAAGGAAGGACTGCCAGACATGGGGAAGGAAGCTGTGCTGGAGGGAACAGGGAAGTGAAGCACTGGGGGCAGCCACTGCCAGGCTGCTGCTGCAGGGAGAGGGCACCTGGGTGACAGGCTGCAGCCAGAACAGAGCAGAGAGGGATGCTGGGCTGGAAACCAAGGGGAATGAAGAGCCCAGTGAGGATTTGGGGCTGCAGCACAGGCAGCCTCAGCCTTTCCCATGTGAGCTCAGCTGCTGAGAGCTCACATTGCTGGCATGGGCACAGAGACACAGGGGAGGGTGGGCTCAAGGCTGGACCTTCCCATGGGTCTGGAGGCTGCCAGAGCACAGCCAGGTGCTCCCACCAGGGCTAGCAGCAGGCTCTGCACCCACGTAGAAGTGTGAAGAATTGATGCCAACAGGGTGGGAGATACCCAGCAGGCAGCAATGCCCACAGCACCCACTCATCCCCCCAGCCACAGTGCACTTCCCCCTTCCTCAGCACCCTCCTGGGCACTAAATCCTGCCCAAACAGCAGGGCAGCCCCTTCCCTGCTGCCACCTCCTCTGGTGCTGCAGACACCTGAGGAATTTGGGCCAGGAATGATGCTTCTCTCCTCACCTTTCTTTGTGCCTCTCTGCTAAAGGCAGCAAGAGGACTGAACCTCCTCCGGTGCAGCAGAACAAAGGCCTCTGGTGCCGGCAGATCGGTGCCAGCACACTGCCAGGGCACTGCCAGCCACACGGCAGCAGACAGAGAGCTGGAACAGGAGTGGGGAGCAGCGAGTTGGGGAGCACCCTGCACCCCTCTAGCCTTCCCCAACCCCAAAGCTTGAGGCTCATCTGCCAGGGGTGCCCCTCCAGCCCCTCAGCCACAAGGAAAACCCCTTTGCAGGCAGTCTCTGGAGCGCTCTGCCAGCTGGCCGGAGCTGGAGCCTGCCCGCACACGCACACCCAAGCACAGCCCCCATCTGTTCGGGAGGTCAAGGCAGCCCCTTCCACTCCATCCTCCCCTCCCCCCACCCCTTCTTCGTCTGCCAGAGCCTGCGGGCAGCTCCAGCCCTCACATGCTGCGGTCCGTGCGAGAGAGGCTGTGGGAAGGAGATCGCCTGGGATGCTCCAGCCTGCCCTACATTCCTCCTAAATATAGCCCACCAGGTGCTGCCGATTCACCCGCCCCGACCAGCTGGGCACACGCCTGCCCCCAGCTTCCTCCAGCTCGTTTCAGCCCGGGATGCTGAGCCCATCACCCCCAGTGCTACCCTGCAGCCCCAGCATCGCCTTCCCCAACCCCGTCCTCAGCAGCCGCAGCTGAGCTGGGGTCAAAAGGTTGGTGGTGCCCGGGGGAGATAGCACCCAGGTGGCTGAAGGACCCATTCCGTGCAGCTGCACCCCCTACACATACACAACTCCATGGGAAGCCAACCCAAAAATAGCCAGGAAGGCTCTTCCCTCTCCCCAGCAGTGAGGGGGTGGCAGGGGAGGGTGCAAAGGCAGAGCAGAGCTCCTGATGCCTGCTCGCTCTCACCTTCTGCTTCCCAAACTGCCAGGCAAAGAGGGAGGCTGTGCCAGGGCTGAGCCAAGCTGCAAAGCAGGGAAGGGATGGGAGAAGGGTTCATGCCCAGCTCAACACCTCCCCAGGTGCCTTCTGCCCCCCAACAGCTGGTGAAGGAACATCACGATGGGAGCCTGACCTCCTGCTGCGGTGCTTGCAGGGGGATCCCTGCCCACCTTTGGGGCTGGCTCCTGTCTGCAGGCAACCATCTGCAGCTGGCAGGGCTGGGGCTGATGCAGGACCCTGGGCATGTTTGTTCCTTGCCAGCTGCTTTGCAGCCTCCTGCTGCTGGTGGAGAAACTCCTGTGCTTGCCCTGGGGGGCAGGAGGGCTGTGATCCAGCTCACACCACAGCTCCACAGGCAGTTGCCAGCCTGGGTTTTCAGCTCACCCCTTCTGTTTGTCCCTAGGGCCCAGAGAAACATCTCTGCCACTTCAGGTTCAGCTCTCAGCCACCCCATTCCCCTGAGATCTCCTACAAGCAGCCATCAGGCAAGCATGAGGCTGGGGGCACCCCAGTCTCACCTCTCTACCCTGCACCCCAGCTCCCTGAGGTGCTCCCAGACCCTTTCTCCACGCAGTCCAGCACTGCTGGAGGCTCCTACTTGGGCACTTGATGCCCTCATCCCAGCTTCCCACTACTGGTGGCTCTTCCACCAGCAGCAAGCTCCAGATCCCTGTGAGCTGCAGCTCGGTAAGGAGCCTCTTCCCAAGCCCTACCAGGAGTTGCCCTTCTCCAAAAAAAAGCCCCAAAGAGCCTGGAATTCTGTGGAGGTTTCTCTAATGAAGCTCCCAGGGCAGGAGCTGTGCCTGCCTCGCTCTGACTGCAAACTCAGCCCCAGCCTCCTCCAGCTGCCAGCTTCCTATGGGCTCTGCCCATGCCAGCACCCTGAAAGCTGCTGCTGAGGGGCTCAGGATGGGCAGGTGGGCACCCATGTGTGAACTAACTGGGTGCTCATGCACGGATTCCTTGGGTGGCCATGCAAAACTGAATTGGGTGTTCGTGCATGGGCTGAAGGGCTGCTCATGCATAAATCATCGAGGTGTGCTCACAGCAGCCCTCGGAGCTCTCCAGCACAACCCTCTCCCGTGCCCAGGGGTGCTTGGTTTCGTACCTGGCACTCTGTGCCCGAGGGAGATGGGCAGTGGGATGAGTCTGAGGACTGAAGAAGTGGCACCAGTGGCACCAGTGTCCGAGTTTCCTCCCTTCCACACTCACTGCCCGCTTGGTCTCCAGGTTCTTCCCTCTCCATCACCCCCTCCACCGGCAGTGCTGGGCGTGGAGCAGCAGCTCGGCCCCCAGCTCACACTGGCCTTGGCTTTAATGGCCACCAGCTGCCTCCAGCCCCACGCTGAGGTGTGCAAACCCTCCCCCCGTGCTGTTCTCCAAACCCCAACAGCCTCTTCCTCTCCTCACATCCAGGCTCCCACCCAGGCTCCTCTCCTCCCCACACAACTCCCATGGCCTCCAGGGAGGGGCAGCTGCGTGGATACAGCCTCACATTTGCTGGGACCCTCTGTGCCTCCTGCTTGCCTCTGTGCCCTCTGCTTGCCTCTGTGCCCTCTGCTTGCCTCTGTGCCCTCTGTGCCCCCTGCTTGCCTCTGTGCCCTCTGTGCCCCCTGCTTGCCTCAGCACCCTCTGTGCCTCCTGTTTCCCTCAGCACCCTCTGTGCCCTCTGCTTGCCTCTGTGCCCTCTGCTTGCCTCTGTGCCCTCTGTGCCCCCTGCTTGCCTCTGTGCCCTCTGTGCCCCCTGCTTGCCTCAGCACCCTCTGTGCCTCCTGTTTCCCTCAGCACCCTCTGTGCCCTCTGCTTGCCTCTGTGCCCTCTGCTTGCCTCTGTGCCCTCTGTGCCCCCTGCTTGCCTCAGCACCCTCTGTGCCTCCTGTTTCCCTCAGCACCCTCTGTGCCCTCTGCTTGCCTCTGTGCCCTCTGCTTGCCTCTGTGCCCTCTGTGCCCCCTGCTTGCCTCAGCACCCTCTGTGCCTCCTGTTTCCCTCAGCACCCTCTGTGCCCTCTGCTTGCCTCTGTGCCCTCTGCTTGCCTCTGTGCCCTCTGTGCCCCCTGCTTGCCTCAGCACCCTCTGTGCCTCCTGTTTCCCTCAGCACCCTCTGTGCCCTCTGCTTGCCTCTGTGCCCTCTGCTTGCCTCTGTGCCCTCTGTGCCCCCTGCTTGCCTCTGTGCCCCCTGTGCCCTCTGCTTGCCTCAGCACCCTCTGTGCCTCCTGTTTCCCTCAGCACCCTCTCTGCCCCCTGCTTGCCTCTGTGCCTTCTGCTTGCCTCTCTGCCCCCTGCTTCCCTCTCTGCCCCCTGCTTCCCTCAGCACCCTCTGTGCCCCCTGCTTCCCTCAGCACTCTCTGTGCCCCCTACTTGTCTCAGGACCCTCTCTGCCCCCTGCTTCTTTCAGGACCCCCCATGCATCCTGCTTCCCTCAGCACCCTCTGTGCCCCCTACTTGTCTCAGGACCCTCTGTGCCCCCTGCTTCTTTCAGGACCCCCCCATGCATCCTGCTTCCCTCAGCACCCTCTGTGCCCCCTACTTGTCTCAGGACCCTCTGTGCCCCCTGCTTCTTTCAGGACCCCCCCATGCATCCTGCTTCCCTCAGCACCCTCTGTGCCTCCTGCTTCCCCCCTCCTATTTTCCTCCACGTGCTGTTGCTCCCTTTGCCTCCAGGGAGTTTCTCCAGGCAGGAGCTGGGGTGGGTTCACTCCAGGGAGCCCTGATCCTTCTTAGGGGCTCCAGCTACTGTCACCAAATAAAAAAGGCTCTTTGCAAAGCCTCCCAAAGCCTCAGCCCTGGCAGAGAGCTGCTGTTCACCTTGAAAAAGCCATTTGCTGAAGGCCAGAGACACGATCTCTGCTGAACTCAAAAGCTGCTCCAGTAATGGATGTGCAGACAAAAGCACTGAGTTGGCAGCAGAAGGCTTGGGGGTTGGGGGGAGAGCCCTTGTCCCCTCCTGCTGTGGCAGACACAGCCCCTGGCACCACACGGGCCACTTGCACTGCCAGCCAGCTCCTTGCTCAGCCAGGCAGACCCTGTGCCATTGGGCACAGCTTTTCTTTGGCTGAACCCCAAGATCTGGGTACTCAGCCTCATCCTGACACCCAAAGATCTCAGGTGGTGCAGGATGTGACCCTGGGCTGTGAGATGCCTCCTGATGAACCTGGTATCTCTGAGAGAAACCATGGCCTGTGCCCAGGGAGGAAGGAGAGAGCAAAAACGGTGCAGGAGGAGGGATGCACACTGCTGCCTGCCCCAAAATCTGCTTCCTCCTGCTCTTCCTCCTCCTCTTCACTTCACAGCAGCACCACACATCCCTCCTGCCTCGCTTCAACAGGAGCCTCCCAAATTACAGCCCTGAGATCACTGCACCTGCCCAGGGCACCCTGCCCACAGCTCACTCCAGCCCTTAATGAGCTGCCAGCGTTAGGGCTGCCTGGCAGCACCACCACACTGCCACAGGAAGCCAAATTACAGCCCTGCTCCACCACAGCCTCGGGGGGAGTCTCTGCCCTCCCCTTCCCCTGCTGAAGAGATGCTTCCCCCCTCTCAGCAGCTGGCACCCCCTTGGTTACTGCCCAGTTTAAGGGAACTTTCTCAATGCACAACCTGTGCTGCAACCCCAGTTGGCTGCTGCTCATTCTGGGGGCTCCTCACTTCCAGCTGAGCTCCTTCCCACAGCCATAACCATGCTGGAGCATCCCCTGGCATTTATTATCCCATTAAACCCCCATTAGGGACTGGCTTTAATTAGTTCATGCAGCTCAGTTTGGAATCATTAGGGCTGGAGAAGACCTCTAAGATCACTGAGTCCAACCATTAGCCCAGCACCACTCTGGCCACTAAACCATCTCCCAAGTGCCATGTCCCAAGTGGCTGAGAGCAGCCAGGCAGAAAGGAACCTGGGGGTGCTGGGGGAGAGGAGCTGAAGATGAGGCAGCAGTGCCCAGGTGGGCAGCAGAGCCAATGGCATCCTGGGCTGGCTCAGGAGCAGTGTGGGCAGCAGGACAAGGGAGGTTCTTCTGCCCCTGTGCTCAGCACTGCTCAGGACACACCTTGAGTGCTGTGTCCAGTTCTGGGCTCCTGAATTGCAGAGAGATGCTGAGGTGCTGGAAGGTGTTGAGAGAAGGGCAGCAAGGCTGGGGAGGGGCCTGGAGCACAGCCCTGTGAGGAGAGGCTGAGGGAGCTGGGGGTGTGCAGCCTGCAGAAGAGGAGGCTCAGGGCAGAGCTCATTGCTGTCTGCAGCTCCCTGCAGGGAGGCTGTAGCCAGCTGGGGTTGGGCTCTGCTGCCAGGCAGCCAGCAACAGAAGAAGGGGACACAGCCTCAAGCTGTGCCAGGGCAGGTCTAGGCTGGATGTTAGGAGGAAGTTGTTGGCAGAGAGAGTGATTGGCATTGGAATGGGCTGCCCAGGGAGGTGGTGGAGTGGCTGTGCCTGGAGGTGTTGAAGCCAAGCCTGGCTGGGGCACTTAGTGCCATGGTCTGGTTGGTTGGGCAGGGCTGGGTGCTAGGTTGGGCTGGCTGAGCTTGGAGCTCTCTTCCACCCTGCTTGATTCTGTGATTCTATGGGTCTATGTCCACAGGTTTCTTGAACACCTCCAGGGTTGGGGACTTCACCACCTCCCTGGGCAGCCTGTGCCAGTGCTGTCTACTCCAGCAGGAAACAAATTGTTCCTAATCTCCAACCTAAACCTCCCTTGGTGCAACTTGAATCCACCTCCTCTTGTCCTGGCACTTGTTGTCAGGGAGAAGAGCCCAACCCCTACCTGGCTTCAGTCTCCTTTCAGGCAGCTGTAGAGATCCAGAAGGTCTCTCCTCAGCCTCCTCTTCTCCAGGCTGAACGATCTCAGCTCCCTCAGCTGCTCCTCCTTGCAGGGAGTTGTGGAGGGCAACGAGGTCCTACCACACACACACCAGAGCTGCAGGGAGTGCTTCTCACCTTCCACAGCTGCAATGAGTTGACATTTGGAGCAGGAAAAGACACAGAGACCTTTTCAAATAGGAAGCAATTCATAAATCCAAATATTTCACTTACCAATTGCCTTTTTTTCCCCCCTCCCTTTGTCCCCCCTAAACTGTCCAACCTCATAAATAGACATTTCCCTTTCCACAAATCTCCTCTTGTATTGTTTGGGGTTGTTTTATTTGTTGTTGTTGGGGGTTTGAGGGGGTTTTTTTTTGTCTCCTCCAACAACAGGAGGCTGCAGTTTTGCATCAGGATGGTGGAATTTATCATTAAAATGTAATTTATAAGATCTAAAGTAGAGCACAATAAAGTCAGGCCGTGGTGATGGATGGCAGGGAAGCATGTGTTTAAAGGGTATCTTGTTTACAGCCTTGTAGGGCTGCACAGAGGAGGGGAATGTGATCGTTGCAGAAGCATTATCTCCTCGTTCTGCCTCAACCTGGGCTCCTCTGGCCTCCTGGAAAGCCCCCAAGGAGGAGTCCCTGGCAGAGCTGCTGGCCCAGAGCTGGGTGAATCACAGAATGGCAGGAGCTGGAAGGGACCTCCAAAGCTCAGCCAGTCCAACCCTCCCCTGCCAGAGCAGCAGCACCCAGAGCAGATCACACAGGAACACATCCAGGAAGGGTTTGAATATCTCCAGAGAGGGAGACTCCACAGCCCCTCTGGGCAGCCTGTGCCAGGGCTCTGCCACCCTCACAGGGAAAAAAAATCCTCTTCAGGTTTAAAGGAAGCTTCCTCTGCCTCAGCTACCACCACTGGCCCTTGGCCTGGCACTGGGCATCCCCCAGCAGAGCCTGGCTCCAGCCTCCTGGCACTCACCTGCACATATTGATACCCATTGCTGAGGTCACCTCTCAGTCCCCTCCTCTCCCAGCAGCACAGCCCCAGCTCCTTCAGGCTCTGCTCCTAACAGAGCTGTTCCATTCCCTTCAGCATCTCTGTGGCTCTCTGCTGGACTCTCTCCAGCAGTTCTATGTCCCTCTTGAACTGGACACAGTACTCCAGATGTGGCCTCAGCAGGGCAGAGCAGAGGGGCAGGAGAACCTCTCTCGACCTCCTAACCACAACCCTTCTAACCCACCCCAGACAGACATTGGCACCCAGGGAAGAGAGAGCCCCCATGGAAAAGGGAACACCTAGGGAAGGAAGAGGATCCATGAGAGGGAGACTGTCCTTGGAAAGATGAGCACCCATGGAAGGATGAGCACCCATGGGAAGATGATCACCTATGGAAGGATGAGCACCCATGGAAGGATGAGTACCCAAGAGAAGGAAGAGCACCTGGAGAAGAGAAAGTAACCATGGGAGACAGAGCACTCATGGAAGACAGAGCACCCACAGCAGAATGAACACCCAGGGAAAGGAGAGCACCCAAGAAAGGGGTGGGGGGAGGTGTGGGTAACAGCCAGGCAAGGGGAAGCACTCCTGGAAGAGAGAGCACCCAGGGAAAAGTGTGCACCCTGGAAGGAACTGCAGTTAGGGAAGGAAGGTGAGCACCCAGGGAAGGAATTGCACTTAGGGAGGAATTGCACCCAGGGAAGGTGAGCACCCAGGGAAGGGAGAACACACATGGAAAGTGAGCACCCAAGGAAGGTGAGCACCCAGGGAAGGTGAACACCCAGGGAAGGTGAGCACCCATGGAAGGTGAGCACCCAAGGAAGATGAGCACCCAAGGAAGATGAGCACCTAGGGAGGGTGAACACCCAGGGAAGGTGAGCACCCAGGGAAGATGAGCACCCAAGGAAGATGAGCACCTAGGGAAGGTGAACACCCAGGGCCAGAGAGCACCCAAGGAAGGTGAGCACCTAGGGTCAGTGGGCACCCAGGGCCAGTGAGCACCCAGGGCAGGTGAGCACTCAGCCGCTGCTCAGCAGCGGGTTGGGTTTCCCGGCATAAGCGGCTCTGGGACTCGAGCACCGACAGCTCCGGCTGGATTCGAGCCCTCGGGGAAGGCTCTGCCCTGCTCTGAGTTATTGCCATGCAGGCGGGGACAAAGCAGTCAAAACCTTCATCGCCCACAGCGAGCCCGGGGGAGCTGCGCTGTATTTATAGGCAGGGGGGAGCGCTGCGAGCGCCGAGCTGGCACCCGGCGGACAGCTGCGGGACACGGTGCCACGGCAGCAGCGGGACACTGTGCCACGGCAGCAGCGGGACACTGTGCCACGGCAGCAGAGGGACACGGTGCCACGGCAGCAGCGGGACACGGTGCCACGGCAGCAGAGGGACACTGTGCCACGGCAGCAGAGGGACACGGTGCCACGGCAGCAGAGGGACACGGTGCCACGGCAGCAGAGGGACACTGTGACACGGCAGCAGCGGGACACGGTGCCACCAGGAGCCAAGCACGGGGGAGACAAGCCAGGGGCACTTCCCCCCTGGGGGATCTTGGTGCGGTGGCTGGTGCAGAGCTGGGCTGAGCAGAGCTGGGCTGGGCTGGGCTCCAAAGTGATTTATCTGCAGCAAAGAAGCCAAGAAAATCGTCTTTTATAAATCAGGCACCGTTGGCTCAGCTCCTGCCAGCCTGCCAGTGGCTTTTGGCACCTTCCTGAGACCCTGCACCTTCTTTTTCCTTCATTCAGTCAATAGAGAGTGTGTGGGAGCAGGCTGTGCCCATCCTGCCTGCACCCCCACAGCCAGCAGTCATCCAGGAGGATGCTTGTGGCCGTTTAGGTGGTTTAAGGTTGCAAATGTGATCTGCTTTAGGTGAGACACTGAAAGAGGTTGCCCAGGGAGGTTGTGGATGTCCTCAGCTGTGGATGTTCACTTGCTGGAGGTGTCCAAGGCCAGGCTGGATGAGGCCTTGAGCAACATGGGCTAGTGGGAGGTGTCTCTGCCCACGGCAGGGGGTTGGAACTGGCTGAGCTTTGAGGTCCCTTCCAATCCAAACCATTCTGTGAATTTATGAACCTGCTCTGGAAGAGGAATTGGGCCTGGTGCCCAGTGACAGGCCAAGGGACACTGGACACAAACTGCACCATGTAAAGACAAAGAAGAACATTTCACTTTAAGGATGGCAGAGCACTGAAACAGGCTGTCTGGAGAGGAAGGGGAGTCCCCAACTCTGGAGACACTCAGAACCCTCCTGGACATGTTCCTGGGTGATTTAGGCTATGTTATCCTGCTCTAGCAGGGGGATTCTGGACCAAATGACTTTGGCCACAACAATCCCAAGCAGCACTACAGGCTGGGGACAGAGTG
>WAAF01016009.1:5400-18790 GCA_013400475.1 Tricholaema leucomelas
TACCTGAAGGGAGGTTGTAGCCAGGTGGGGGTTGGTCTCTTCTCCCAGGCAACCAGCAACAGGACAAGGGGACACAGTCTCAAGTTGTGCCAGGGGAAGTATAGGCTGGATGTTAGGAGGAAGTTCTTCACAGAGAGGGTGATTTGCCATTGGAATGGGCTGCCCAGGGAGGTGGTGGAGTCACTGTCCCTGGGGGTGTTCAGGAAAAGACTGGATGAGGCACTTAGTGCCATGGTCTGGTTGACTGGACAGGGCTGGGTGATAGGTTGGACTGGATGATCTTGGAGGTCTCTTCCAACCTGACTGACTCTATTCTCTCTGAGCATACACAGCCAGTCTGTTTACCCAGCTCTGCAAGGACTGTGATTATACCCATGTATCCTCAAGGGCTCTGCAAGACCCGTGCTAATGACAAATGTTGAAATGATCAGATTGGCAATGTGCAGCTCAATTCCAGAGTCCTCCAGAGAAACCTGCACGCTCTGGTGTGCAGCACCTCCAGTACCAATGCTTTACTGGGCCCAGCTTCACAATGTTGTTGTGCCAGAAACAAGCTGTAGCTTGCCCTTGAAAGAGTTGATAAAAGAAAGCGAGGGCAAGAAAAGAAACATTAGAGAAACAGTAGTTCTGACTACACAGGTACCAATACTGACGTCAGAAAGGTGGCCTGTTACCAACAATTTGGTCTGAAAAACAAGCACTGCCCCTTGTCACAAACACTTTACACCACAGTGAGAAGCAAACACAAGGTAATGCTGCCTTTGCCCAGTTCTAATACAGTCAGTACTTTTGGCAGGCACACGTACTGTTTAAGGTATTTTCTTTCCCATGGCTTCAGCTGGCACTGCAGACCAGGGGCACAGAACAGAGTAAAACTCAGAGCAGGCTGGTCACTAGGAGCATGGTGGATTTACCTATCAGAAAGCCAGGTGTGTATTTCACAGTGGAGGAACAGCTTAAAATCTAAGCAACTGCAACATGCAGAAGTGCTATCATGAAATGTTTCAGGGGTTTTAACTACTTCTGACTACCTTACATCTAAATGGGGCAGCAAACAGGCTTAATTTTAAGAAAAATGCCTTCTACAGCTGGTCTACTGCAGTTATTCTCAACACTAGTTTCTCCCAATTAGGTGGAAAGGCTGAAACAGTGTCCTTGTTTCAAAGCTGACCTGCAAAACAAAAAATTAGTTGCCCAGCTTGTTTGGTTTTGATAATGTGCTTACAAAGATTTGGACAAGCTCTGGGAGCTACTTCACATTTTCAGGCCAACAATTCTTATCTTCCTTCTTAACTGGCTTGATGGCTGCACCCAAAGAGTGGCTGTCAATGGCTCCATGTCCAAGTGCAGGCCAGTGAGAAGTGGAGTCCCTCAGGGATCAGTCCTGGGACCAGTCTTGTTCAACATCTTTGTGGGTGACATGGACAGAGGCACTGAGTGCACCTTCAGCAAGTCTCCTGACAACACCAAGCTGTGTGGTGCAGCAGACAGGCTGGAGGGCAGGGATCCATCCAGAGGGACCTGGACAGGCTGCAGAGGTGGGCACAAGCCAACCTCAGGAGGTGCAACAAGACCAAGTGCAAGGTCTTGCAGCTGGGTCAAGGCAATGCCAAACACCAATCCAGGCTGGGCAGGCACTGGTTGGAGAGCAGCCCTGAGGAGAGGGACTTGGGGTGCTGGTGGATGAGCTCAACAGGAGCCAGCAGTGTGCACCTGCAGCCCAGAAAGCCAAACAGAGGCTGGGCTGCAGCAGGAGAATTGTGGCCAGCAGGGCCAGGGAGGTGATTGTCCTCCTCTACTGCACTCTGCTGAGACCCCACCCGGAGTACTGCATCCAATTCTGGAGCCCCTGGGACAAGAGGGCTGTGGAGATGCTGGAGAGTGTCCAGAGCAGGGCCAGGAGGATGCTCAGAGGGCTGGAGCAGCTCTGCTGTTAGCACAGACTGAAAGAGTTGGGGCTGTGCAGGCTGCAGAAGAGGAGGCTCCCAGGTGACTTTCTTGTGGCCTTCCAGGATCTGAAGGGGGCTACAAAACTGCTGGGGAGGGACTTTCGAGGCTGTCAGGGAGTGCCAGGACTGGGGGGAATGGAGCAAAGCTGGAGGTGGGGAGAGTCAGGCTGGAGGTGAGGAGGAAGTTGTTGAGCATGAGAGTGGTGAGAGCCTGGAATGGATTGCCCAGGGAGATGGTTGAGGTCCCATGGTTGGAAGTGTTTGATGCCAGGCTGGATGAGGCTATGCAGTCTCTTCCCTGTGAGAAGCAGCAGTACTCTTACACTGCTACTAGCTGGTGATGAGGTTTTGTCAGCTATGAAATGCTTCTTGTCAACTTGATCTTGGACTAGCAGGTGTCAAAACGTAACAAGACAGACATTTTGACTGCATGAATCTTGCTCCTTCAGAAAGGAAAAGTAAGAACAATTTGTGAGGGAAGTGGATAGGGATAAACAAAAATCACACTGTAAAAAGACCCATGCATCTTTAAACAGATAGGGCATAGAAGGGGTGCTCCATTTTTCCCTTTCTGTTTAATCTTTTTCAGGTAAGACTCAATTTTAGTCTTGTTTACTGCTGTCTTCAGATCTTACACACACCAGGGAACTGATACTTTTAGACGGCTTTCAAATGTGAATATTCTCTCACATTTTAGCCATCTACAAATTTCAGTCTCCCTCAGGTCACCTTCAAATACTGGAAGGCAGTATTGGGTCATTCAGCATCAAGCACACAATGCCACGGCATGACTGTAAGAGCATTGCTGGGGAGGCTCAAAGGGTGAAAAACACGAGTCACCGTGCAGCAATCCACCCTTCTCTTCACAGTCCTGAAACAGATGAAAGGTAGGTACCCATCTCTCTTTTCTGTTGTAAGGGTCATCTGGCTAGGATTACATGCTCAGCTCTCGGCCAGCAGTTACCTGAGTTAAGCCCCATGCAAAGTGTAGGTATCCAAGGGGCAAGGAGGAAAACAAGTAAAAGTGGCTAAAAGGAAAAAAAAGGGTTGGAAACACCAAGTCTGCACAACACATCTAAGAGGTTACAAAGTAATCAAGAGAGAAAAGCACTGCTTTTACCTTGTGATAAAAAGCTCAGGTGTGAATTCTGACCTGTCTTATTTATTGATGAACATAGACACACCATTTCCTTCCTCTGAGAAAAAAAAAAGACAACAAAAAACTCCCCCAGAAAACAAACTAAGAGTAAAAAAGTTAAGTGACCATAGAACGGTCTGGTTTGGAAGGAAGCTCCAAAGGTCACCCAGTCCAATCGCCTCTGCAATCAGCAGCGACATCCTCAACTAGATTCGGTTGCTCAGAGACCTGTCCAGCCTCACTTTGAATACTTCCAGGGATGGGGCCACAACCACCTCCCCATGTGACCTGTTCCAGTATTCCACTACTCTCATACTATAGGACCTGTTCCTAACATCCAATCTAAATCTGTTCTGGTCTAGTTTGAAGTTACTGCCTCGTGTCCTGTCACCACAGCCCTTTGCAAACAGTCTCTCTCCATTCTTCTTGTAGCCCCTTCAAGTACTGGCAGGCTGCTATTAGGTCTCACCTGAGCCTCTTGTTCTCCAGGTGGAACACCCCCAGCTCCCTCAGTCTGGCTTTGCAGCAGAGGTGCTCCAACTCCCTGATAACTTTTGTGGCCCTCCTCTGGACCCGCTCCATCAGGTCCACGTCCTTCCTAAACTGAGGGCTCCAGAGCTGGATGCAGTACTGCAGGTGAGGTCTCACCAGAGCAAAGTGGCAGAATCCACTCTCTGGATCAGCTGGCCACACGTCTTTTGATGCAGCCCAGGACATGACTGGTAATGACGAATTCCAAGTTTCAACGACGTTTGAGTGTTTTGGATGCATTTCCAGATGGACTTTCATTCTAACCTACAATTGTGTAAGATATTATAAAAGCATACCTAGCATATTCTTTAACGTCAACGTCTAGAATTTATTTCAGGTAATTGCCTTAATTTATCTTTTCAGAAATACTGATCAAGAAGCAAGAGACAATTGTATTTTTTTTTAAATAATGATCTTAAATACAGGCATGGAGAAGAAACAGAGTTCCTGCCTATATCTTAGAAACCATTTAGATTACATTCTCCAGCCTGTTTTGCAACAATCGTAACCAAAAACGCACTCAATGTTAACATCATAATGTTAAGAGAAAGGAGAAATCTGGAAAGCAGACAGGAAACAGCAAATTTGTCAATACTGCTTCCACTTTCTGGAATCACAAGAGGCTAATTTTAGCAATTCCTCAAAAAAAACTTCAAAGAAGGCAAGCAGAAAACCTGTAACTTCTCACTCAGCAAATACGAAGACAAGACTTTTTTTGAACACCTCCAGGCACAGCAACTCCACCACCTCCCTGGGCAGCCCATTCCAATGCCAATCACTCTCTCTGCCAACAACTTCCTCCTAACATCCAGCCTAGACCTCCCCTCCACACAACTTGAGACTGTGTCCCCTTGTTCTGTTGCTGGTTGCCTGGGAGAAGAGAAGACCAACCCCACCTGGCTACAGCCTCCCTTCAGGTAGTTGCAGTAGCTGCAATGAGATCACCCCTGAGCCTCCTCTTCTCCAAGCTAAACAACCCCAGCTCCCTCAGCCTCTCCCTTAAACACTGATTGCCTAAGATGAAGGAGACAGAGGGAAAGGAGCCTTTCAGAATCTGGCGTTGAAGTTATTGCCATTTCATAAAGTACTTAAACTATTAATAAGACAATAAACAGCTTGGAAATAACCTCACAGCTCATGAGTTCACCTGCTTACACAAAGGATCAAACAACGACCCCTTCCTGCACGTTTCAGGTCACTTATAATGTCCTCAGCACAAGAGGCAGAAAGGGCTGGATGCCAGAGCAACAAAAACCACAACAGTTAACACATTTTCCTGCTGATGTGCAGACAGCACAGCAGTGAGGCTTACACAGCTTTGGTTCGTAATTGTGGGAGGGAAGAGAAAGGCCCGACAGAGAGGAACTTTTGACTCTGCCTCACAAATTCTCTGCCCTCCTTTTTTGCAGAAGCTGCGGAAATTATCAAAAAGCCCCAGACAGGCAGAGTTCCCAGTCCACACTACAAAACACACTTCCAAATCACATTCAGCAGCTCTTCTGCTATCTGCAGTTCAGCAAAAGCACAATGGCATCATGCAGTTGAATACTTTACCCACAGACATAGGCACAGCTGCCTTTATTTTCTGGTCCTTTTCATGTCTAGAAGAATACAGAAATGAAGAACTCCATGTAGCCTTAAAGCTTGAAGACATACTACTTAAACAGTATGTATCATCTGATGGGGTTTTCCACCTCATAAATTTTTCCCCTTTATTTTCTCCAGAACCTTACACATCATCCTGTTATAACTGACAACTCACTTTAAAATGCACAACTCTCAAACGTGAGGCATTGCTAAAGGCCACCACTCTCTCGAAATCTAACATAGCTGGAAGCTGTTAACGGCACACAATGCCACAGCAGAACAACTCCTCAGAGCTTAGACTGCACAATTCTCTTTTCTCCTGGACATAGCACTAAGGTTGTGAAGATTTCTACTCACGGTTTTCAAGGAGAGTGGAAAGCTGACACATGCAACGTTAATGAAAAGCTTACTTTCTTAAACAAAACCGAACTGGGCACCTTGCACCAACTTCGTTTCCTTAGATTTCACCAGCAGTAACGCATACCTCCCAGGTGCCTGTGCTTTTCATCTCTTCAAAAACCAAACTCTCTCAACTCAAGTCACAAAACTCGAGGTACTGTTACAGATGCAAACACTCTGGAAACGTCAAGCAAGGTCACAAAAAACTGATTCACCACGTTTCTTGGGATGTAGAATGCCAACTACTAATCTGTAAAACAATTTTCAACAAAGCTCTTGTACCTTCTCGGGTAACTTCCACACCTCCATTTCTGCAGAGTGTACATGATACTCTCCTAGTCTCTTTCACAGCTCTAATCTCCATTCACCCCTAAAAACTACTGGTAAAGGACATAACTGCAAAAAGAACACATAATGAACTGCTCTTCTCACAGTGGTGTAGAATATGTGAATATCATTAATTCAACAGCAAGGAAATCTATACACATATAGTGCCACAAGCTTCTGTTTAACTGAACTGTCACTAGCTACACAGCAGAGGATTCTTCCATTTTCAGAGGTTCCTTCTCCTGACTGATCACCACACAAACAGCAATCTGAACCTCAAAAGTGTGGTTAGCTAGAAAGATGCTGAATGGTTAACAGATGAGCAACACCTTCTTGTAACCAGGGCAAAGGATGAACAACTCACCAAGAACAGTATGGCAGGCCATTACTCTTCCAAAGATACCAACAGAGTTTAACGCATGGCTCAGCAGAGAAACTCCAGCAGCCTTCAACATCCCTATTTGCCTGAGTGATGTTTCAAAGAACGCACACACGAGGCAGGGCACCTCGAACTGGGCAGTCTGCGCAGCGCCTGCATCGTCACTCGCCCTCCTGTTTACTATCCACTGCATCCCAGACTCAAGAGAACTACCACACATCAAAGACTAACGGATATTTGCCAGGGTTTGTAAACAAGCCATTAATCTTTGATGGACAGGCAGATGGGCCTTCTTTCAGAGACACACTGACAAGCACAGCGTCCTCGGACTACTAAAATTCCCATCTAAACCCAGGGAAACTGTCACTACGCCGTAGTTTTAGCAACAGCTTACCTGAGTAAACGCTGCAAGACGCAACGCAAGGCCAACAAGTCAGGCACGGGGTAAATTCAGCACCTGGTCCCTACGTCTGTGCGCATACCACTGATAACACCAAACTTAATAGTTTCAGAAAACCCAGCAGGGTGTTACCTTTCTGGACGTGGATGATGTCAGGAAAGTTGGCCAAATGCCCCTGATACAGAGCTAACAAATCCATCACAGGATCTAGGTCCTGCCGGGGCTGATCCGCAAAGAGGTCCCCGATGGCATCATAGGCTTCTGCAGTGAAGGCTATGGCTTGGTTGAGGCCAGCTGAGAAGGCCTGCTGATCCATCTCGAATGCCTGACTGAGGCACTTGAAGGAGTGCCCTACCTTCTGGTATTCCTTCTTGAAACCGGTGACTTGTTTGCGGGCAAACTCGTTGGCTGTGTGGTTAAGCTGCAGGGCACTCTCATCCATCTTCTTTGTGAAGGCTTTGAAGCCATCCACCTGGCTTTCCACCTCCTGCAAGTCCAGGCTGGCCCCAGGGCCTGTGGGGACACTGATGGTCAGGAAGAAGTTGGCACCCACCATCTCGTCCTTCTCAGCCTTGCGCTTGCCTTGTTTCCAGGCCTTCTCGTCTGTGCTGGGACAGGTGAGGAAGTGCTGGAAGGCATCGCACTGCGCCAGCACAGGGTGGCTGCACATGTGGTCCATCCACCAGGCCAGGCCTTTGCGACGTTTGGAGATGAAGTCCTCCTCAAAGCGGCCGGTGGCCTGCTTCTCCGGCAAATGCGGCACAGAGATGACAGGGAACTTCTCGGCCAGACGCCCGTAGAGCCAGTCAAAGTGCTTGTAGCGGCGGTGCACTTGCTGCCCAGTGTGGCTGGGCACCAGCTTGTACGCGATGTAGCTCTTCATCCCCTTGAACTTGGTCTGCTTGGTAGGGTCCTCAATGGAGCACTGGAAGGGATAAGGATTCTCCTGCCACTCGGGCCCACGGGGGCCCAGCACCACGCACAGCTTGTCCCCGTCCTTCACAAAGCCCGATGCCTCACCCAGCACGAAGGCTTCCCCGCCAGACTTGACGAAGGTGGAGAAGCGGTTCAGGTTGCGGCTCACCGTGGCCGAGCTCTTGGCGCCGCTGCCGCCCGGCGGGTGTGGATGACTCGCCGGGTGACCGCCGCCGCGGGAGCCCAGGGAGAACTCGGATCGGGTGGACAAGCGGTAGCGACTGGGTGCTCCACTGCCCGCTGCCTCATATTCGGGGTAGGAGCTACCCAGGGCACCCGGTTCGTCGGCCACGGTGGAGCTGTCGTCCCAGTCGTCGTCCCAGTCGTCATCACTGCCTTGGCTGGGCTGGTAGGTGCCGCCATAGGACGCCGCCGGGAAGGGGTACCCGGCGGCGGGGGGCAGCGAGAAGGGCTCCGGCGCCGCCGCGGGCGGAGGCTGCTGCGCCGCTGGCTTGAAGGCAGCGGGTGGCGGCAGCGGCTCGAAGCCACCGGCAGGGAGGTTGGCGTAACGGGCGGGCGGCGGCGGCTCGGCGGCGGGCGCGCGGATCACCTGCACGTAGGAAGCTGGGAAGAGGCCGCGGTCGCCGCGGCTGTTGATGCCCTCTAGCCAGCCCTCGATGTCCTGCTCGCTGCAGAGACTCAGCACCTCGTGCTCCCGCAGCGAGATCTCTCCCGGGTTCTCCGACCTGAAGTCGTACAGCGCCCGGGCCCGCAGCGCCATGGCCCCGCCGCCCAACAGCCCGACCGACCCCGGGAGCTGCTCCCCGCCGTCGCGGTGCCGCCGCCCCTCACCGCTCCGCGCCGGCGGGGCCCCGGCAGAAGAGCGCCGCGGCTGCCCTCTGCCTTCACGTCCCACCGGCGGGGACGCCGCGACGGCTGGCTCCCTATGCTCCGCTCCACTGCGGCGCTGCCGGCTCCGAGTCCCGGCTTCACCCTGGCGGGTAAGGCAGGGCGCGGGGGCCGGCCCGGCGACCGTCCCACGTCGCCAGTTTCGCTAATCCAGTGCCGAGAGGCAGGGCGGAGGAGCAGAGCGCAGAGCGGCCATCCCCATCGATGGGCCCCGCCCGCCCCTCTCTCGCCCGCCCCTCTCTCGCCCGCCCCTCTCTCGCCCGCCCCCCTCTCGCCCCCCCCCTGGTGTCCGAGCGACCGCGGGACTCGCGGCGAGGCCCACAGCGAGGCCGGGGAGGGGCTGCGGGGCGTTGCGTTGTGATGCTTCCGATCTTGTTCCAAGCGCTTTATACGAGGTTTTCCAGGCTAAGAGACCAAGCGGGCACGTTGGCAATACTCGGGTTCCTCCGTGTAAAAACGGATGCAGTGTTTTCTTCTTTTCCCAGGCACCGGAGACGTTGCCTGACTGCCACTGACTTTGCAAATACCGTGGGCAGCGCCTTGGAAATTTACATCATCCGATTCCATCAACACTCCGGAGAACTTCTCCACTGCGTCAGAAGAAGTGTGCCGAGCAGAGCTCTACTCCACGCTAGTGAGACCCCACCGAGAGCACTGTGCCCAGCGCTGGTGTCCTCAGCACAGGAAGGACATGGAGCTGTTGGGCCAGAGGAAGGCCACTACAGCCCTCAGAGGGATGGGACACTTTTGCTGTGAGGAAAGGCTGAGAGAGCTGTGTTTGTTCAGCCTGGAGAAAAGAAGGCTCCAGGGAGACCTTTCAATAATTAAATAATTCACTAATTAAAGGGCCCCTATAAAAACAATGGGGACAATTTCTTTAGTGGTGCCTGTAGTGACAGGACAAGAGGTAATGGGTTTAAAGTGGAAGAGGGGAGATTAAGACAAGATATAACGAAGGAAGCTTTTACAATGAAAGTGGTGAAAGCCTGGAACAGGTTTTTGCAGAGAGATGGTACATGTCCTTTGGAAGCATTCTAGGTTAGGCTGGACAGGGCTCTGAGCAGCCTGATGTAGGCTGATCCGTCCCTGCTCAGTGCAGGGACTGGACTAGGTGACATTTAAAGGCCCCTTCCAACCCTGTGCGTTATAGGATTTTGCAATCTATGGTTCTCCAGGTTTGGCCAAGGCCTTGCATGTTCTCTTGGGTGCTTGGTGTGCTTCCCAGGGCTCCTGCAGGGTGTGCAGGCTAAACTGATACTGTCACTGCTTCAGCATGCCTGGAGGAGTGTCACACATGGATGAGTGGCAGAGTTGCTGGTAGTCCTCCTCCAGCTGGTTGTTGCTTACAAAGAAAAGTGAGATTGGAGTTAGGAAAGCATACACATTACTTGTGAGTAAAGTGTTTTTTAGTTCTCATGAAGAGTGTGTTCTTGTTGCTGATACTGGTTTTGTGTGGAACAGCTTCAATCCTACACCAGTGCTTTTTCCCATACCCTGGTCATTTCCCCTCATAACTTCTGTGGCACCTGCCCTTGTGTTGTCTAATCACATCCCATTAATAATTCCTGAGCTCACTTTGGATCTCTGAATGCAAATTTCTCTCAAAGATTTTCCCCTGATTACAAGTGATTAGAAAGAAGTTCCCTGGAGGAGTTGACTGTCTGGTTTATCCCCCAGTTCTTCAGACTCTCCTCTCAGCATCTTGCTGAATGCATAATTCTTGCTGATTTCTCTGATGCAGTTCCAAGTACCTGCTTTGTCTTTATCTGGGAGGACATTCACTGAACTGCTACAAGCCTCACTGCTTTATTTAACTGATGTGATTGATGCCTGGGTTTGCATTTGTTATTTTTTTCTTCCGACCTTCATTTTTCCAGTGTCAGTGCACATATTATCACAGTTCTCTTGCTTGGTTTGTGCATTTACCTTTTTTTTTAAATACATCAGCACAACCCAGCTCATCATTTTAGCCTCAAACTCCTTTACTGCTTAACTCTGGAAGTCTGTTTTAATTAGCAGAGCCCAAAGAATCACATAATTCATCAAACGACCACCCTTGTGGCGGCCAGCTGAGTGGAACACATTTTTGTTGCCACTACCTCAAAACCCAAGCACTAATTCTGCAACAGCAGTTTTACAGAGAGCAGTTCTGAGAAACGGTGTCAATGCTAAAGTGAGAAGCATCAATCTTCTCCTGATAGAGAGCTGGCAGCTGCCCAGGACGGTGCCACTGGAGGCACTGACACAAGACAAGTCTGTATCAAGGCTTCTGGGTTTCCCTGCCAGCTCACTTGGTACTGGAGGAAGCAGCCTGACCTGGCCCAGTCATGATTACCTTCCTTCAGCAAGCTCTGAGTTGCTCCTCAGAGCCTGCACCAGCATCAGTTGGTTCTCTCAGAGCTGCCAAAGTTCTTTTTCCATCAAGGCTGATGACTGTCAGTGTTCTACTGCTTGCAGATGGTGCTCTGTTGGTCTGTCTGCAGTGCAGAGGTTGTTCTCTTCTGCCACAGTCCATGGTCCAGCGTGCTGTCCTCCACCAGTGTGGCCAATCTAGACTAAGGACTAAAACCCCAACAAAAGGCAGAAGTGTCTGGGGTTATGTATTCCTCTCAAAGTTACTCATAACATTGGTCTGGGCAGTCTTGTGCATTTGTGTGAATCCTCACGGGTTATGTCTTCTGATATGCTTTTTCTACACCCATGACTGTTTTATATGTATTTTACTGTACCTAATTTGACTCCTTTCCCAAACTTTTCAGTTCATATTCGTCTGAGTTTCAATGTCCTTATTAATGTTGTTTCATCTGAAATAGTTCTTTTTTTCATGAAGTGAGTCAGTACTGGAAGCCATGCTGACATAAATGATTTGTGTGGACAGTAAACCAACAGCCTGGAGTGACAATGTCAAGATGTCCTGTGCAGCTGTGGAGCCAGCTCAGAAACAGGTGGTGGTGCTGATGTCTGTCGGGCTGTGGCTGTCACAACCAGGGCAGAACAAAGGGACAGAGCCAGATGACATTTGGTCATATTTTTTTGGGCACTGGTGCCATCAGTAAGGCAAAATCATGACAAGAAAGTGTGTTACATCATTTCCTCAGTGGAAAAACCTGCTGAAAGTATTTGAAACCATAGCGAGGTTGTAAATGAGACTGTTCATGTTTCTGCCACCGGTGAGCCCACCCTGACTTGCACTGTCTGCAAGTACTCTGTTGCAGATGTGAAAACTTTAACCTTTTAAAGCTGTCAAGTCTTTTTTTAACTTTCCAGTAAAGCCCACCTGCAAGATGATAAGCTGCCATGTAAGAGAGTTCTTAAAGAGTTTGAAGAATCATAGAATTGACCAGGTTGGAAGAGACCTCTAAGCTCATCCAGTCCAACCTAGCACCCAGCCCTGTCCAATCAACTAGACCATGGCACTAAGTGTCTCATGCAGTTCTTTCTTGAACACCTCCAGGAACAGCAACCAATCCTCCAAACTAACCTTGCACATAAGGCAGACTCTGGGATAAGGTAGAGGGGTGGAAGTGTGTTTGAGACCCCCTCCTGAGGACTCTGCTTTCTGTGAGGGGTGTTGTGTTTCTGTATTACCTTTAACTTGTATATTGCTGTATATATTTGTAATATATTGTGAATACCTGCCTGTATATTGTGCTGAGCTGTGAATAAAGAGCTTCATTCCTTAACTTCCACCCAGCTGAATCTAGTCTGGGTGATTTCACTGTGGGGGTGGGTGACTCCCAAACTGTCACACACTTGGCGTTCTCTTCCAGCTCTCTCACTGCGGCAGCGCTGCCACTAGGGGGCGCGGAACTGTGGCAACCGCTGAACCCACCCTGCAGGAAAGGCAAGATCCTGAGCTGGTGAGGTGGAGACAACAGCACAATAAACACAACAAGTATCCTATTCTGGGGAGGTTGGCTTCTTTCTCATTGTCTAAAAGCGTGACCAGGGTTAGTTTTGGCATGTTCTGTAGAGTCACACTCGAAAACAAAACAGATACCAGTTTGAGACACTTTATGGTGTGCTATGGAGTTTAGGAAAAGATGCAGTGGAATTCAGGAGAAAAGAAAACAGGAATATAAATAAACCAGAAACTGCTTCTTTTTCTTTTTTTCCTTTTTCGCTGCCCCCAAACTGGGTTGTGTAAAGTTAGAGGCAGTTGAGCAGAAATGCTGAGGTGCTTTTGTGAACGTTGTGATATGTATTGGCTATCCCAGCGCCTCTCTGTGTAACACATGGCTGTTACTCAGATTCCCTACCCTCCATTTAATACTTCTTGGAATGCACATCTGTCTCCATTCCCTGTCTGAAGAGATAAAGTTTCATAACTATCTAAGAATGCTGTCAAAATTATGCATGCAGCTCTTCCACACTGTGGCAGCGGGGGTGTGTGCTAGACAGGCAGTGCCCAGCCTTGTGATGACAGATGACTGCCAGTCCCTTGCAATGCACACAGGCAGAATCAGCCTCATCAATGTAAAGACTCAGAGTCTGGAGTAGTATCAGTCTGATGTTGTAACCTAACGCCTTCTAAAAAGCAAGACTACTTTTTCTCTTAGAAATCCACAGAACTCGGGTTGATGGAATCTCTGAAGCTGCTCTGGCACTGTGCAGAGAGGTGCCTGGCAAAGGTTGGCATCAAAGTGTAGGACTAGCCACTAGCAGCTCCTCATTTACACTTGTCAATTGATCGGGATGGGTGGCTCTTACCTTTATGTGTCTCTCAGTTTATACTGTCCATTGTAGAACCATAGGAGAGCAACTTCTCAGTCTCAGCCTGGAAACAAGCGTGAGCTCTCACTAACTTAGGCAACCATAGAATCACAGAATCAACGAGGTAGGAAGAGACCTCCAAG
>WAAF01016010.1:0-73604 GCA_013400475.1 Tricholaema leucomelas
GGTCACTTTGAACCTAAACCATTCTATGATTACTGAAAATTTTTCACCGAAAGAGTGGTCAGGCGTTTGAACAGGCTGCCCAGGGAGGTGGTAGAGTCACCATACTTTGAGATGTTGAAGAAGCTGTAGATGTGGTGCTTCCAGATACAGTTTAGTGGTTATGGACGTGTTGAAAGATCATTTAGATGTAGTGCTTAGCGATATGTCTTAGTGGCAAGCTTGGTAGAGTAGAGTTAACGATTGACCCTGATTATCTCAAGGGTATTTTCCAACCTGAATGGTTCTATGATTCTACAGAAGCCAGTTCTGCCTTGGCTTCAAGATTATGCTTCTCTGAAGAACATAATCTTGGCCTACCAAACCAAACCCAAAAACCCCAAACCCAAGAAAACTTTAATGAACAAGCAGAGTCCCTCAGGGATCAGTCCTGGGACCAGTCTTGTTCAACATCTTTGTTGGTGACAAGGACAGAGGCATTGAGTACACCCTCAGCAAGTTTGCTGATGACACCAAGCTGTGTGGTGCAGCAGACATGCTGGAGGGAAGGGATGCCATCCAGAGGGACCAAGACAAGCTGGAGTGTGGGCACAAGCCAACCTCAGAGGGTTCAGCAAGACCAAGCGCAGTGTCCTGCATCTGGGTCAGGGCAATCCCAAGCACAAATACAGGCTAAGCAATGACTGGCTGGAGAGCAGCCCTGAGGAAAGGGACTTGGGAGTGCTGGTGGACGAGAAGCTCAACATGAGCCAGCAGTGTGCACTTGCAGCCCAGAGAGCCAGCCAGATCCTGGACTGCATCAGGAGAAGTGTGGCCAGCAAGTCAAGGGAGGTGATTCTCTCCCTCTACTCCGCTCTGGTGAGACCCCACCTGGAGCACTGCATCCAGTTCTGGAGCCCCCATTACAAGAAGGATGTGGACGTGCTGGAGCATGTCCAGAGAAGGGCCACTGGGCTGATCAGAGGGCTGCAGCACCTCTCCTGTGAGGACAGACTGAGGGAATTGGGGCTGTTCAGTCTGGAGAAGAGGAGGCTCCCAGGTCACCTTATTGTGGCCTTCCAGTACCTGAAGGGGGCCTACAAAAATGCTGGGGAGGGACTTTTCAGGATATCAGGGAGTGACAGGACTAGGGGGAATGGAGCAAAGCTGGAGATGGGTAGGTTCAGGCTGGACGTGAGGAAGAAGTTCTTCAGCATGAGAGTGGTGAGAGCCTGGAATGGGTTGCCCAGGGAGGTGGTTGAGGTCCTATCTCTGGAGGTGTTTACGGCCAGGCCGGATGAGGCTCTGGCCAGCCTGATCTAGGGTAGGGTGTCTCTGCTCATGGCAGGGGGATTGGAACTAGATGATCCTTGTGGTCCCTTCCAACCCTGACTGATTCTATGATTCTACCATGAAAAATCCTCCAATGTTTATATTTACCCTTATATTCAAATATTTAAATTTATTCAAGTCCTTTGAAGTCCTGAGTACACCCTCAAAGGGAGGCATTTAATCATAAACTCCATGGATTTTTCTGTAAAGTAATAGAGAAGGCTAGTTTTATTTGCTGCTTTGAGTTGGCTAGGGCTCTCCTGAAGTTTGAGCATCTGCTTACCTTATTTTCTTCTCCTTTACTCACCTTTCTCTCTCTCTCTCCCTCCCTGCAGCCAAGTCGCTGATGCTAGTTTCTAAAGTCCTCCTGCCAGAAGGTTGCCCATCTGTTCAGCAATGTCTCCTTGTAATGATGTTGGCATTAATTTTTCCTGTAGTTCTGAGGTTTTTTTAATGGTGTTCATCAGGAATGTGCAATCTTTGACTCTCATCTCACTTCACATCAGAGTGATAGCTTGTTTGAGTAAAGCTCTGGGAGGCAGAGCCTCTTAATTTTGCATTAACGAGCACTTCGGTTTTATGTCAGCAGAGATGGGAAGTGTGAAAGCAGACCTGAGTCACCCCTTAGCTGGCTGCATTTTTAACTTCCACATGCATTAAACAGGGAAAGGTTTACTTCAAAATACTTCTAAGGACAGAGAGTGAACTGTGAAGTCAATTAAGTCAGGCTATTCAACATGTTGGACAGGACTGACAGTAATTCATTCTTAAGCACGGGTCTCTTACATCTTTTGACTACCACAGTGCTGACTGCAGCAGTACCTTTTTCAAAGGAATATAGCAATAAATACAGCAGGTGAGGATAGACAAACTTGCTCTCCTTTCAGCATGTCATAGAGACAGTTTTCCCCCTTCTACTTTCTTAAGGTGCTCAACAATTCATGGACTACAGGACACATTTTCCTCCCACTGTACCAATCTAAACCAGAAGAACTCTATTTTAACCAATGAATTTTCCATGAGGCTACATAAGTGGAATATCACAAGGTCTGCATCTTTGCCATCTTTTCTATTTTGCATCTCATCACTGTCAACAAAATTTAACAACTAGAAGCTAATATTACTTTCTGTATTTAGCATATGCTATTCTACCCCTTTTTCCACAAGTCCTGAATCACCCTTTGGGAGGAATTTAAATAAATACTTATGTGTAAGAAGTGAGATCTGTAGGCTTGCTGGATAAGAAATATGGATTCTAAACTTAGAAGACTTGCACTGCTATCTAGTGGCAACAGCAGGAAGTCTTAACACAGCAGCCCATGGCCACACATAGTAAAAAAGATAGCTCTTGTGAGACTCCACCTTGAATTCTGCAACCATCTGCAAACAGTTCTGGTATTTCCATCATGAGAAGGACACAGAGCTGTTGGAGCAAGTCCAGAGGAGGGCCACAAAGTTCATACAAGGGCTAGAATACCTCTGATATGGAGATAGGCTGAGGGAAGTGGGGTTGTTCAGCCTGGGGAAGAAAAGACTCTAAAAGAGCTGCCTTCCAGTATCTAAAGGGATCCTACAGGAAGGCTGGAGAGAGACTTCCTAAGAGTGCCTAGAAACAGGACGAGAGTAAATGGTTTGAAGCTGAGGGAAAGTAGGTTTGGATCTTAGGAAGGAGTTCTTCAGTGTGAGGGTGGTGAGACTCTGGAATAGGTTGCCCATGGAGGCTGTGGATTCCTCCTCCCTGGGGGTGTTCAAGGCCAGGTTGGATGCAGCCAAGTCTAGCTGAGAGGCATCCCTGCCTATGGCAGAGAAGTTGGAGTAGGTGATCTCTGAGGTCTCTTCCAGGCAGAAGGAAGGAGAGAAGAACTGAGACGTTGCTGCTAAGCTGCTAGTGCAAGCTGCATGCGGGTGGCCACTTTGATTCCCAGTGAACAAGCTGTGAACAGGGAGCTGCTCCCAGTGGAAGGTCAGTGCAGAAAGGCAGAAAGGCAGAAAGGTGTGGTTTCCAAATCAGCCCCCATTCAATACATCATTTTGAAAATTAAACTGCCCAATAAGCACTAGCACCATTGTTTTGGCTGATGAATGCAAAACTTCCTGTGACCATGCAAGCACATTGAGGGGCAGCACAAGACACCTGACAGGTGGTGCTAAGCCCCTAGCCCTCAAGTCTTTGCTGGGAACAAACCCTTATTGTTTGCTCATCGAACTCCACTCCTGGACCCACAACAAGAGGAGGAAAGCAAGGGTTAAACCAGCCTGGCAGGATTTGTGCCCTACCAGGACAAAGATTCAATAAATTCCCAATGAAATCCTTAACTTACCACCAGAAGTATTAAGATAAAGAAAGGCTTTATGTTGGACTGGATGATCTTGGAGGTGTCTTCCAACCTGGTTGATTCTATCTTTAAGGTATGTGTGATTCTGAAAAATGTTGTGCTACACCAAGGGTTAGAGGTGTGTATAGGATTAGCTGCTGAAAACATTTTCAGTATTTGGGTGCCTTGTTATCTCAACTGTAATTAAAAGGAGATAGTATTCTCTAAATATGCAAAGAAGCTGGCAGGTGGGATTTTCTATTTTATATCATGTCATTACAACCCTGTGTTTCTGAGTCAGCTGTGACATTCTACCATCGATCCCGAGGCAGATCTTCATGAAAGCTGTTAGTGTTTGCACTGTTGAGCAAATATTCTAAGACACTTGAAGTCCCAAACTCTCATCTGTGCTTTCCAGTGCAGTTTATATGGAATAATTATGTCAACATTGTTGTATCCCACATGAATAGCAAGATACAGAGTAAAGTGACAGAATTACCTCTCTCCATCTGCTGGCCATGCTTCTTTTGATGCAGCCTGGGATGCCTTTGGCCTTCTGGTCTACAAGTGCCCACTGTTGGCTCATATCCAGCTTCTCATCCACCAGCACCCTCAAGTCCTTTTCTTCAGGACTGTTTTCTGTCACCTCATCCTCCACCCTGTATTGATAATGATGATTGTTTTGACTCAGGTGTGGGACTTGGTCTTGTTGAACTGCATGAGGTTGACCTGGGCCCACCTTTCCAGCTTATCCAAATCCTTCTAGATGACATCCTATCCCTCTAGCATAACAGCACCACTCAGCTTGGTGTCATCTGCAAACTGCTGGTGGTGCACTTGATCCCACTGTCTATAGCACTGATGAAAGTACTGAACAGTATACTCATCAGTGGATTCCCATGACAAGCATACTGAAGGGAAATTTTTATTTTGAGTGATGAAGGCACTTCAGTGCCAAACGTCCATGAAACTCTCCTGTGAGCTGAGTGCTTTTACAAGGCATGTCTGTGAGTTTGGCATAAAGAGTTGCTATATACTTATTGTATGTATTAGGCATATATGTAAGGTTCTTCGCTTAAGGTATTTGTACTCTGCAATTCAGTTGAACTTTCAGATTTCCCTTTTTTCTGTCTCCCTGAAACTGATCCAATTGAACTTCCCATGCTGCATCTCATTTCCGTAAACTGGAGGGTGAAAGTTCCTGTATTTTTGTTTGTTGTTTGGGTTTTTTCCCAGAAAGTTAATTTAAAAGTAAATACAAACCATAAAAAGAAAAAAAAAAAAACAAACCAACAGAAACCCTCAAACCCAAACAAACAAAACCCTAAGCAAAAATAATAAAGCAAGCAAACCTTGCCTGCTCTGATGATTTTTATTTCTGTTTCCATAACCTGATGTATCTCCAAAACATTCTTGTTTTGCTGTGGGATTTCCAAGCTATGGGGATTGAATGAATTGGGAAAATAGTGTCACATGAGCTGCTAGTTTTGCATGTACACACAAACACTGAAGACAAACCTTACTAGTAAACACTCATTTGTTCTGAGCTAACATTCTACTACATTGTCTATTAGTTAATTAGAGGGTGAGTTTAAAAGCAAGTAATGATGGAGTGTTTTAAAATACATAATGTATGTATAATGATCCTATTTTGCTTCATTGTCTATAAGGTTTTATTTAGGTAAGAGAGCTCAGAGACATTGTAATGATCCCTGCTGCAGAGGCTCAGCAGGCTTTTCTCTCAAGCAGGACACTGTGAGAGCTTAAAGAAATACATCTATTGCTTAAAAACAGGTAGTTGAGGAAATTTTGCATTTGATTGTTCCTTCTGAGAGGTAGGATTTAGTGTACGCTAGCAAAGAGTGCCAAGATTATAGCTGGAGCTTGAGATTTGTGCTTTCTCATTCAAAAAATAGATGCTAGATCCTAAACATCTTCTGCTTTGCCTATTTATAGCAATCCTGTGCTGCCTTTTGTAATTGTGGAGTGAATCAGGAGCTGCAGATGTGGTGTTTGGAAAAGTGTGATACAGAGAATGAACAAACAGGGTATATAATGTCTAACTTAGTCACAGCTTAAGAATTTCAATGCCTAAATAAAATTTTGGTCTTCTGATGGATTTTCCTTATGCAGCATAATCTGGTCTTAGTATTCTCTGCTGCTCAGCATTTTAAGTTGGCTTTTCATAAAACTTGCATATTAAAATTCATAGGCTGTTCTATTCAGGAAAAAATTACTCCTTTGAAAACAGAGGGCAAAGGCAACTTTTACCAAGGTTGTCGGCCCTTAGAAAGGTGGTCACAAAAATAAATCAGTCCTGCTGTTGAACTGCTTTTTAAACCAAAACCAATTCTTTAAAACTACTGCTCTTATCAGGGTTGATGAATAAGGGCTATTGTAAGTATAAAAGAAGGAAAATGAGAGCTTAACAAGCACTGAAGTCCAGTGACAGCATGTAGCAGAGGTAGAGAATGATTCATGGAGGTAACTAATAACTAGGCCTAAGCATCTGTTTTACCTTCCTATTTTACAACAAGTGAAAACATCCAAATTACTTAGATTGCCATGTCATGAAGCGGAGAAAGTTGAGACATGGCAAGTTTAAGGATGATTGTTTGAGTGAGACAACATTATGCAGGAACTGGAGGATGCAGACTCCAGGATAAGCTCCTGGGAGACTGGGAATAGAGTGGTAAGGGGCAGGTGTCTGAGCCCCAGGACCTGAGTATAATAGATCTATGAGGGAAGCTAGTTTGTCACCAGCTACTCTAGGAGTTTCTCACCTAAAGGAAGAGGACATCATTATTATTTGAGAGAATGATTTGCCCTTGGAATGGGCTGCCCAGGGAGGTGGTGGAATCACTGTCCCTGGAGGTGTTCAAGAAAAGACTGTTTGAGGCACATAGTGCCATGGTCTAGTTGACTGGACAGGGCTGGATGATAGGTTGGACTGGATGATCTTGGAGGTCTCTTCCAACCTGGTTGATTCTGTGACTTTATGATTCTATGATTTCTGAACTTTGAGGATACAGTAGTTCTTTAAAGCTGAATTTTGTTCACATTGCTAAAAATAGAATTGCTACTGGGATCCTGCCACCAGACAGTGAGCTGAACGCTACTTTTAGATCAAGCATGGTCCTTTCTACCCTGCAGGGGAAGTAAACTTTTCCTTCTTGCTTATACAGGCTTCTCTAAGCCTTCTCACAACCAGGCAGGTTGTTTCTTTCACTGATCCTTTGTCTCTCTGCTCACGAATATATCTCCTCCATCCAACAAGTTTGAGATAGGCCCAGTTGGTCTTCTGAAGATCATGGAGCACCAGTTCTGTTTCATTATAGATCAACAGATGATCGGTGTACGAGAAGTGGTGTCACTGTCCATGGTGGTGTTTAAGGAAAGATTGAATGTGGCACTGTCACTGCTGGCTGGATCTGTCTGTATTTTTGCACAAAGTGATAAGGCTGCAGATGCAAAAAAAGCCTCTTTTTTCTTTCTCCTACCTCATATCTCTCATATCCCACATATACTAATATCAAATTTTTATTTTACAGAAAAATGTCTATTTTGTTCTCTGCTAAGACACCCTTGTTGGTTTGCTAACTATTGCCATATGGTTTCCTCAACTTACAACCTACAGAGATAAATGTTCATTTCATAACTTGGAATTCATGTCAGATATTCTCTACAAATAGTGAACAAACAAAAAACCCAACCCTGTGCTGCGTATTTCAGAACACACCATAAAGGAAAATTGTAAAAATAATGTAAAATAAGAAGTATAATGTTTCATTCAAGGCTGGCATTTTATAGCTGAGGTTTCATTCCATTTGTGCAAACAATAAATGTTTGTGAAATATTTGCTAGACTTGACAATGCGACTGTTTTAACAGCAGATGTAATTAGAGAGAAGAGTTAAAATACTGTGAACCAACACTGTTCTAAAAGATCCCACTCAATCATGTAGTTAATGGGAAGCCAAAACATTACTAAATGGCACTGCAGAGGTGTTCAGAAATTATGGAATTAATTTCTAACAAATTATTCCCACTGGAAACTGTCATTTAAAAGACAAAACATGAACTGTTAAGTCATGAGGAGTTGAGGGTTTCATTGAAAACTACTTTGCAGTACATGCAAGCTGAGGGCTATGGTCCAATCAAAGATTTGAGCTACAACAGAAACATTTAAATTGCCTCATGGCAGATTGTTTTTCCAAGATTCTGAAAGGAACAGACATGTCAACAACAAAAAGGTCACTTCTTATGAAAAGGACAGTCCGTTTCCTCTACTTTGTGAAACCAAAAGCAAGAGACAGCAGTCTACAAATGACTGGAGATGTCTAGAGGTGATTCTGTCACTTTGCTCTGGTGAGAACTCACCTGGAGTACTGCATCCAGCTCTGGAGCCATCAACATAGGAAGGACATGGACCTGATGGAGTGGGTCCAGAGGAGCACCACGAAAATTATCAGGGGGCTGGAACAGCTCTGCTATGAGGACAGGCAGAGGGAGCTGAGGTTGTTCAACCTGCAGAAGAGAAGGCTCTGGAGAAACCTAATAGCGGTCTTGCAGTACCTGAAGGGGGCCTACAAGAAGGCTGCAGAGGGATTGTTTCTGAAGACCTGCAGTGACAGGATGAGAGGGAATGGTTTGAAATTAGAGGAGATTTAGACAGAATGTTAGGAACAAGTTCTTCACTATGAGGGTGGTGAAACACTGGAAGAAGTTGCCCAGGGAGGTAGGTGAGGCCCCATCCCTGGAGATATTCAAGGTGAGGCTGGACAAGGCTCTCAGCAACCTTATCTAGTGGAGGATGTCCCTGCTGACTGCAGGGAGGGTGGATTAGGTAAGCTTTGGAGGTCCCTTCCAACTCAAACTGTTCTATGATTTCCCACAGAGTTGTATAGACTTTTCCAATCTTTAGTCTGCAGAGATAGCTGAAATACCATCCCCATCTCTAAGATTCATAAGAAAAAGGAGTTTTTCAAGAAATAGTAGTGATGCGAGATGAATACAGTGATCTAAGTTGAAAGGATTTCTATGATCATATCTACTCCCAAGTAATTGATTTTCCAAGGTTCAATATTTGATCAAATTTGGATGGAAATTTAAAATTATTTAAAGTCTTGAAATGACAATAACTGCGTATTTAAGAGAATGTTAGCCTGAAGTTGTTTTAAAAATATAAACATCCAGCTTCAGTAATTAAATAGATTGATAACAGGTAGTCAGGGGTGACTACATGGCTCCAGGCATGAGGGTAAAGGGCATGGGTCCCCAGCTGATGTTTCCTTGATGTCATCTGAGAAGGGGAAAAGCACCTGAAGAAGCAGATGGTTCTTCAAATCAATATATGGTTTTGCAACTGGTGTCATCAGCAGAGACTTGGCTTTTAAAAACACAGGATCCTTTTTGAAGACTGAGGACTTCTAGGGAGAGATGGGATCCTCCTGGCAAAGTAGGACAAGAGTGTTTGCCATCAGGCCAGCCAACTTGATAAGGTGAGCCTTAAACTAGAAATAACAACACATGGTTAAGGGAGGTGGCAGTGAATGAGGGTGGAGAGCCTGTGTCAGGAACAGAGCAGAGGCTGTTGAGACATCATTGTGGGTTGCCCTTACAGACTTCCCAATTAAGGTGAAGAAGTAGACAGAGACTTCTGTAAAAGAATCAAGTATTCTTACCGACCCTTGTCTCCAGTGGGGACTTGAACCCCCCAACATCTACTGCATGGGTAACAATGGGACATGTGTCAGTGAGATTTCTGGTGGTTCTCTTAGGAGTAACTTCTTAATACGGCTACTGGATGGGACAACCAGGGGATGCAGACATGGGTAAGGCTGAGGCACTCAATGCTTTCTCTGCCTCAGTCTTCACTGACGTCTTTAGGCACCTGTGTTCAGTCAAAGTGTTCAGAGAGTACCATCAAGCAGTAGCAAAGGTTGCACAGATACTGTTTCAAGGTCCATTTTGGGAGAGTTTCGAGACCTAACTGGTCAAAACCCTGAGCAACCTGGTCTGATCCCCATAGCTGACCCTGCTTGGAGTAGAAGGTTAAACTAGAGACTTCCAGAGGTCTCTTCCCATCTGAAGTATCTGATGATCCTATACTTTGTTGAAAAACAACTTGTACAGATGGATCATTAAAGCCAGTTCAGAAATACATCACTTTACTCAGCCAACCCAAATACTGTCTATTTACCAAGGAGGTGAAGCTGATAGAAATAAGGGTCACAGTTTCAGTTTTCTAGGCCATGACAATATGGTTCAAATCTGTAGTATAACTCACTGGCCAACTGATAGGTGATCTGATGTATGTACAAGGAAGAAATTTTTGTTTAACATTTGACAGGTGTTGGGAATTAAATCATGTGAAGAAACATAGAGTAAACTTCCTTATTGGAAACCTCTACAACTCTGCATGAATGTTGCCAAAGTTACAAAGTCAGTGAAGTAAATAAGTATTTGTGTATGAGGTCTGCTATTCATAAAGCTGATTCTAACTCTGGCTATTTATAAATGCAATTCTTTAACTTTGGGGAAAGTGGAGAGATAGGAAAAGCTGCACAATAAATCTTCTTAAGGATTCATGTTTGTCAGCATGTGTTCAATAGATTTCTACATATCTTTTTGATATTTTGCTTCAAAATGTGTTCAGGAAGTTGATCAAAGTTAGTGTGTCATAGAATCCTAGAATGGCTTAGGTTGGAAGGGACCTCGGAGATCATCTACTCCAACCTCCCTTTTGGAGAAAGCTTTGCCACTTTGGATTGATTTTTATGGGAACTGATGATCAGTCATTTTCTTTCACTTGGAAACTTGTCAGTCTGTCTCTAAAGGGATATGCACAGCAATGCCATGCTGTGAATGAATAACCAGGCAAACAGAAATCAGACCTCAATGTTTGTAGTTCCATCCTCACTCACCAGACCCTTCTCACTCACCAGATGGCCATGACGCACCTGAGCTCCCCTTTGCTAAGGGTGCCCTTACTCCCTCCCTAACAGTGCACAGGCTGAGACTGTCACAGTTTTGGTCCTTTCACAACACTTTCTCATCAGTTCACATAGTGGTGCCAGTGACAGAAAAAGCCTAGAAACAGGACATTTTCTTGGGAAAAAGTGGACATAATTTCCTTAGCATCTTAGGTCTTGAATCACAGAATCACAAAAGGGTTTAGTTTGGAAGGGACCTTGGAGATCATGTGCTCCAAATTCCCCACCATGGGCAGGGACACCTCTCAACTGGACTTGACTGCTTAAGGCCTCATCCAATTTGTCCTTGAACATCCCCAGAGAGGAGGTATCCACAACTTCCCTGGGCAGTCTATTGCAGAATCTCACTACCCTTCTAGCCAGCACCATACTGTTCTTGGGAAGGTATCATATGACCAGCAGTATCTGGCTAGCCCTTTAGCTAAGCACACATGACCTGTTGTAGGAAGAGGAAAGGACACTGCAATTTTAATATACATTTCAAAGAAATGTGTTCCCTCCATGCAACTCCACAAGCAGAACAACATGAAAATAAATCACAGAGACACTTTTTCCCCTTCTGCTTTGTTCTCTGGCTTATGGACAAAACACAGCTGTTTCTCAGATACTAGACACAAGACAGATTTGTTATAACTAAATATATCCCAGGTGGAAGTGCCTCCATGTACAAAATGCACCATTTAGTGTGTGGTGTTGCAAGGGATTCTGGCAGAGCTGCTGTTATCTCAGAAGGGTTTATCTATGGGTTGTACAGCAGCTCCCCTCCTCGCTCAAAATCAGGTGCAATGCATCAATGCACCACTGCACCTACAGTCTTATTCCTGAAGTTCAAAGAGTCTCCAAAAGCTGTGTATGGTAGGAGATTTTGCCTGGCTGTATGATAGAGAATATCAGGCTGGATGGGATCTCAAAGATCATCTGGTCCAATGTTTCTGTAGTATGAACATGGTGAGATTCTGAAACAGGTTGCCCAGGGAGGTTGTGGATGCTTCCTCTCTGGGGGTGTTCAAGGCCAGGCTGGATGAAGCCTTGAGCAGCTGAGTCTAGTTGAGAGGTGTCCCTGCCTACGGCAGGGAGTTTGGAGTAGATGACCTGAGGTCCCTTCAAACCTAAGCCATTCTGTGAAGATAAGATTGCTGCTTCAGATCAGCCTGATGTCCTCCATTTTCTCTGAAAATCATAACAAAGAAAAACTTTTGTAATATGCTGCATAATTGACACTTTCAACAAGGCCAAAAGACCTTCCTTTTTTTTTTTTATCTTTTGCAAAATAATACCAACATTGAGCATTAAGAAACTTTCAAAACTAGGCAACAGAAGCACTGGAACAGGCTGCTCAGAGAGGTGGTGGAGTGTCCTCTGTAGACTTTCAAAAGCCACCGGATATGTTTCTGGGTGACCTGCTCTAGGTGATCTGCTCTGGCAGGGGGTTGGACTGGATGATCTCTTGAGGTCCCTTCCAACATCTAACACGCTGTGATTCTGTGAATACTTCAAAGAGATTAATTGGCAAGTACTGTGAAGCCATCTTTGTTTAAAGTCTACCTTGGCAAGTACTGTGAATCCATCTTTGTTTAAAGTCTACATACCCTCCAATTTGGAGGTGATGGGACAAGGGATGATGGTTTGAGACAGGCTAAAAGAGTTGAGGCTGCTTGTCCTGGAGAAAAGGAGGCTCCAGGGAGACCTTAGAGCTGCATTTCAGTCTCAGAAGGGGTCCTACAGGAACGCTGGGGAGGGACTGTTTAGAATGGTAGGGAGCAATAGGACAAGGGGCAGCGATTTGAAAGTGGAGCTGAGAAGATTTAGTTTGGACATCAGGAGGAAGTTCTTCACAATGAGGGTGGTGAAATAATAGAACAGGTTGTCCAGGGATGTGGTGGAGGCCCTGTCCCTGGAGACATTCAAGATCAGATTTGATGTGGCCCTGGCCCTGGGCAGTCTGATCTATTTGGAGGTGTCCCTGTGACTACACGGGTGTTGGCCAAGATGACCTTTGAGGGTCACTTCCAACCCAGTGCAATCTCTAAATCTGCGGAAGGGTCAGTTCACACTGAACACACAGCTACTTTTCCAGAAAATTCCTATATATCTTCTAGGAAGAATTGTCTGGCTGAGCAAAATAGAGCTCACAGCACAGGAATAGACAGGGAAGTTTGAGAAATGCAGACACACAAAACATGGAGCCCACCACTAGATGGCAAAGCGGTGTTTTCAATATAAGAATACCGGGAGCCAGGTGCACTGATGGCCTTTTCAGGAACTTCGCTTGCCAGCACAGGAGTAGTTAGAAGCAAGCAGTGCAGTGTAACGTTGCATCATGCTTTCGTTTGCTAGGAAACCATAAGGCTGTAGCCTTGCTTGGCACTGTTACTGATAGGATTTCTCTTACTCCATAGGTAGTCTTTGGCAGGAGTTAGTAGTCTGTATCTGCTCATTTGCATACCCCAATTCGGGTTTTGTTTCCATCTGACATACCAAGGCTGCCGAGATGGCTAATTGCTCATAGTGATAGGCCTGGCCTTGAATATCTCCAGGGATGAGGCCTCGGCTACCTCCCTGGGCAACCACTTCCAACGTTCCACCATCCTCATGGTGCAGAACTTGATCCTAACATCCAATCTAAATCTCCTCTAATTTCAAACCATTGCCCCCTTGTCCTGTCCCTGCAGGCCTTTGGAAACAGTCCCTCTGCAGCCTTCTTGTAGGCTCCCTTCAGGTACCAGAAGGCTGCTATTAGTCTCTCCAGAGCCTTCTCTTCTGCAGGCTGAACAACTCTAGCTTCCAAGGAAATAATTGCACTGACAGATGTAGAGCTGAATCAGTCAGTATTACTGTATATTAAAAGTCATATTTATAATCTGGTCAAAAACCCTCTTAATTAAGCCATAGTTGTGGAAGTCTGTTCTCTCTTGAGTGGGCATACTGAATGGAAGACTTCTTTTTAAACATCTAGGATATCAAAATGGAAATGAAATAAAATACTGACCTTCCTAAAAGTAACCTTCACTGCATTATGACTTAGCCTGATCTTCTTTTCTATTTCTTCTAATCCTGGTCAAGCCATATGTTTGTAAAGACTGGAGTTTGAAAATGCAGGTTTCATTCTTATTTGACACATGACCTAACATCAGCTGACCTCTTGGCACCAGCAGAACATAGGCACGTGATGTTGGAATTACATTAATGACATCAAATAGTGGTTATGATGTACTCTGGGCACTTCACTGTCTGATAGAATGCTTGGTGCTTATCACTAGGTGATTTTTTCAGAATTTGTCTGAGTTTTAGCCCTATGTCAGAGCAAATCCACAGAACTCAGGTATGACTTAGCTGCCAGTGGTCACCAGAGCCCAGAAGGTAATGAGGTTCTGACTCCTGCTGCCAAAACTGGAGCTGTCAGGCTGACAGCAACCATAGGCAGTTTTGAACAAAACCAACTAGTGCAGAGTTGTCAGAGTACGAAATAACGCTGCACTAACAAATCCAGTAAGCAACAGGGCTAGGACCCAGGAATAACTAGTCCACAGTAGCCTAGAAGCTTCACTTTGAGCTGTTCTGCATTTTTTGTGTGCCATAGCACAGTACTTCGTGTTGCATTTTGGCACAGCAGTGGTCCATTTGGCTACCATCAGTCTTCCCATGCCATCTGAAAGTGATTCATAATCTGAATTATCACAATGAATTGTTTTAATAGATATACTTGTGTTTATAGCTAAATATATTTAGCTAATGTAGCATTGGATGTGAAGAGAAAACATTGTTCCTTGATGTTACACTAAACAGTTGAGTGCTTTCAAATTGAAATGTTAGAATATGTGATATTGCACCCTTTCAGAGTTATTTTGGAGCAAGCATTTGTCTTGCATTGACTATGTCTGGATGCCTGGTGCCCACCAAAGCTGGTTTATCACTTTCTTCCTCAGCTGTACAGGGGAGAGAAAATACAATAAAAGGGCTGAGGACAGAAAAAAATCACTAATCATAGAATCATAGAATCAACCAGGTTGGAAGAGACCTCCAAGATCATCCAGTCCAACCTATCACCCAGCCCTATCCAATCAACTAGACCATGGCACTAAGTGCCTCATCCAGTCTTTTCTTGAACACCTCCAGGGATGGTGACTCCACCATCTCCCTGGGCAGCTGTCACAAGGAAAACAGACTCAGCTTGGTGTTGTGGAGGCAGGGAATTAATGTGACTGAGTCAGGAACTATAAACTTACAATTATTATATTTTCCTGAACACCCCACCCCCAAAATATATACAAAACTGGTTTAGGTTTATTTACAGATTCTAATTTGATTGGGAACTCGTCAAAGGATGTTATAGACAAATGTAGAGATTTAGGAAGTCAGGAAATGGAAAAGGCCAAGCTATAAACACAGCTTTACCCCACTATCAATCAGGCTGAGCAGAGAATTAAGGGAACAGCAGACTTTAATCACAGAGGTGAGATAGGTATTGGACAGTGATCCCTTGCTGGATCTCTCTGCTGCTCGGCTGCCTTCTGACACTGTAAGCAATATCCAGTAGTCTGGATCCACACGGCAGAAGCCCAAGGCGAGTGGAAAAGACACAAAACTCAGAAGTGTCTCAAGACATGGCCTCCACAAGAGAGGGGTTCGTGGAAGTGACGCTGCCTCAGCAGTGGCAGGGGAAAGCCAAACTGCTAGGGTCTCTCCAGTTTGGAATGGCAGCCAGCAAATTGGACGTGATATGGTCCAAGAGAAGCTGGGTCCAGGTGCCACTGGCAGCCCTCCCAAATGGACCCCAGGACCTGCCAAGCTCACAAGCTTGCACAGAATGGTGCAAAAGTGGGGAGAACCATCCAAAGCCAGGGACGATGTAAAACTGAGAGCTGTGCAAAAAGATAGGAGCCGTCCAAAAGCGGAGACAGTCCAAAATGGCAATTCTGTCATGGCAGGACCCTGTCCTATTGGGAGCTCTGTCAAGGAGAGAACGCTTTCAAGGTGGGAACCCCCTTGTGCTTTCTCCCTTGCTCTATTTATGCTTTTCTAGACAAAGTGTTCATTTGCCATTTTGTACTGGGCACAAAAACCCAGCCAACCACCAGCCTGATTTCAGCATGGGCTCCCACACGGGTCAGCACATGTGTGGTGAAGGGGAGGGAAAGCAGTTTTCACGCCTTCTTCTCCTCCCCATTCAAACCCAAGGTGGGGGAGAAGAAAGGAATTTGGAATGCTCCAGAACACTTGGAGAAATTAGTTTATTACCAATCAAATTAGAGTAGAATGATGAGAAATTAACACTAAATCTTAAAACACTTTCCCTCCAACCCTGCTTCCTGGGCTCAACTGTACTCCTGAATCCTCCACCTGTTTCAGCCTTGTGGCACAGTTGGGATGGGGAATGGGAATTATTGTCAGTTGACCACACCTCATCTTTCCTCCTCAGGGGAAGGACTCCTCACACTTTTCCCCTCTTCCAGTGTGGGGACCCTCCCATGGGAAACAGTCCTCCATGAACTTCTTTGATGTGAATCTTTCCCATGGACTGCAGTTCCTTATGGACTGCTTCAGTCTGCATCCCTTCTGTGGATGCAGTGCTTCAGCAAGGAACCGCTCCTGCATGGATCCCCTGAGGCATCACAAGTCCTGTCAGCAAATCTGCTCCAGCATGGGTTCTTTAAAAGGTCACATCCTCCTTTGGGCATCCATCTGCTCCAGCATGGGGTCCTCCATGGGCTGCAGGGTTACAGCCTGCCTCATCATGGACTTCACAACAAGCTTCAGAGGAATCTTTGCTCTGGTGTTTGGAGTACTTCCTCACCCTCCTGACCTTGGTGTCTGCAGAGTTGCTTCTCTCACATAGTCTCACTCCTCTCTCCCAGTTGCAGTTGTACAGGTTTTCCTTTCCCCCTTCACAGATGGGCTGAGCCTTGGCCAGTAGTGTGTCTGTCTTGGAGCTGGCTGGCATTGGCTTCACCAGACATAGAGAAAGTTTCTAGCAGCTTCTCACAGAAAGCCCTGTGGCCCACTCACTACCAAAACCTTGCCACAGAAACCAAATAAAGCATTGCAATGGGAGGTAGCCTTTATTAATTTAAAGTGAGTCCAATTTGTACTTCGAGGTATGATAGGGAAAGAATTTCCTACAAAACCATAGAATCATAGAATGGTTTAGGTTGGAAGGGACCTCAAGGATCATCCAGCTCCAACCCCCAGCCATAGGCAGGGACACCTCCCACTTGAGCAGGCTGCTCAAGGCCTCATCCAGCCTGGCTTTAAACACCTCCAGGGAGGAAGCATCCACAACCTCCCTGGGCAACCCGTTCCAGTGCCTTACCACCCTCACTGTAAAGAACTTCCTCCTAACATCCAGTCTAAATCTCCCCTCTTCCAGCTTAAACCCATTCCCCCTCGTCCTAACATTACTAGACCGTGTAAATAGTCCCTCCCCAGCTTTCCTGTAGGCTCCCTTCAGATACTGGAAAGCCACTATAAAGTACAATGGGAAACACAAGCTCTGTCAGCTGCTGGTTTGTCCTGAACAGCAAGGTCACATTCAGAACCTTTTGCTGGTCATAGCAGTTTACTGTAAACCTAACACACCTTTCAGGCCATGTGGTTTTTGTGAAGGTGTTTGGGCTGCTACACTGCCATGTTTGGATTCCTCATCCCTGTGACTGAAGGAAACCATTACCAAAAGAATAAATGTTAACTCAGGTACTTGGGATGACAATTATCAGAATTTGATCTGCTCACACACTTCTTTACTAATTGGAACTGATTCGAGCAAAAGAGTAAACAGAGTTTGCCAAACATGATTCCTAGGTTCATAGAGGAAGTCAGAGACCTATAATGCACAAAAGAGGAAAGTTTAGCAGTCTGGAATTTTCCATCCCATTCTTGGTAACGTTTCAGACTGGGCACCCCTCACACTTCTGGTGCGAACATACAAATCCGATACAAATGTCAAAACATCCACAGTCTGATGCATCAGGCATCTTGAATTTATTTTATTTCTATGATTTGCTCAAGGAGTTAGTACTTCACAGAATCAAAAAATCACAGAATGTTAGGGGTTGGAAGTGACCTCTAGAGATTACTGAGTCCACCTCCCATCACCAAAGCATGTGACCTAAATCAGGTCACACAGGAATGCATCCAGGTAGGTTTTGAAAATCTCCAGAGACGGATACTCAACAATCTCCCTGGGCAGCCTGTTCCAGGGCTCTGCCACCCTCATCATAAAGAAATGTCTTCTCATGTTGAGGTGGAACCTCCTGTGTTTCAGCTTCTACCTGTTGTTCCTTGTCCTATCACTAGGCACCACCAAAAACAGCCTGGCACCTTCATCTTGATACCCACCTCTCAGATATTTATAGATATTGATAAGATCTCCTCTCAACCTTCCCTTCCGAAGACTAAGCAGCTCCAGGTCTCTCAGTCTTTCTTCACAGGAGAGAAGTCCAAGTCCCTTCATCATCATCATAGCTCTCTGTTGGGCTCTCTCCAGCAGACCCCAGTCTTTCTTGAATTGGGGAGCTCCAAACTGGACACACTATTCCTCAAAACATAGACCTATGCATTCACATGCATTCATACAAATGTCTAAAAAGCCTGATTCCTGGCCATGCTACAGCTGCAGTCTGCACATTGCCACAGTTCTGTTGCAGGGCTAGAAAGCACACACTCTCATCTGGGAAGTCTCAAGATTCAATCATGCTTTCTGCTCTAAGCCCTAGCAGCTGATACCATTCTTAAAGGTGAAAATAGGACTGAGTTAGCTACTGCAGCTGTATTAACAGTCTTCATACTGTTTCAGATGAGCAGTGAGGCTCAGACAGTACTCCATCAATTTCTTGAAGAACTCCTTTTCAACACAGCCACAATTCCATTCTTAATTTAAAAAACAGCATTTATGTATGCTTCATATAAACACAGAAGAAACAACATTTTCTACACTGTAAAGCTGAAATGTTTCTTTTGGCATGCTGTCAGGACCATCTATTTGAACTGGGGTCAGTCACTATTAGAAGCTATACAATATGCCAGTTGTTTCCATCCTTTGTTTACTGTGCACTATAAATAAGAATGCACAAAAGAAAAGATGCTGTTTAGTTTCATCTTGGACATTTAAATGGAGTGAATTCTTTTCTGTTTTCAGATTTCTCTTTGTACTTTTTATAATATGGAAATGTTTTTCTCAAAACTTTCCATCAAAATTCAAAGCTTCAGAATCACAGCTGGTATCAACCAGTGTAATTCTGTTTATTTGTATAGCTGATGATTTGCTCACAGAGTTATTGTGCCTAGACAGTGGCATAGCTCAACAATATTAAAATACTTCATAACTTTACTAGTACATATAAATAAACCTATAAAATCACTTGGAAAAGACCTCCAAGATCATTGAGTCCAACACTACCATGGCCATTAAACTACATCCAAAAGAGCCATGTCCATACATTTCTTGAACACCTTCAGGGATGGTGACTCCACTATCTGTCTGAGCAGCCTCTTCCGATGTCTGACTACCCCTAGAGCAAAGAAATCGCTCCCAATACCTAACATAAACCTCCCCTGGCACAATTTCAGGCTATTTCCTCTCAGTCTATCACCTGATACTAGGGACAAGAAATCAACCCCCACCTTGCTCTAACCTCCTCTCAGGGAACTCCAGAGAAGAAGGAGTTCTCCTCTCTGCCTCCCCACCCAGTTCCCTCAGCCACTCCCCACATGACCTGTTCTCCAGACCTTTCACCAGCTTTGTTGCCCTTCCTTCCTGGCTTGCCCCAGCCAGGACCCCAAGCATCTGTGCAAAGCATCAAAGACATTCGCTTGCTTGATACTTCTCATAAGTCTCTATTTTTGATGATTTGAATGGCAAGCAAATGGGAATTCTTGTCTTTATGTAATGCAAATAAGATAAAAGTCTTGGAATAAGAAGCTGAGGAAACTAGAGGGAATGCTGGGGCATTAGTTGTTTGTGTGTTTTGTTTGGTTTGTTGCTGTTTGTTTGTTTGTTTGTCTGGTTTGTTTGGTTTGGGTTGGGCTTTTCTGTTTTCAGTAGAACACAAGAATTTCACCATGCAAGGTGATGTCTCCACTTCGTGAGTATAGGATGGCATTTTGTACAAAACTTCATTACACTGCAAACTTATTAACAATACTTTACTACAATGATATGTAGATCTATTGTTTTACTACTTCTGTTGTTCTACTGGCTAGCTTCTATTCAGTCCTACATTCCAGCTTCCCTCACTGAAGTACTTTTTTCTTTCTGTCACTCTGGTTAGGTGGGATTCCTGTCTCCAAGCTCCTATCAGATGAAAAGTGATGTAATCTAGGCTTAGTCATGCAAGTTTCCTTTGTAATCAGTGTAGAAGAGCTGATAAGGGGTGACTCATCTAATTCCCAAATGGCTGAATACAATAGGAGACAAATTGTCTTTCATGAGTTTTTGTCTTTCCCCTTGCTTGTGTGGAGGTAACACTGACTAGATAAATTGCTTAGATTAGATACCTAATTTCTAGATAGCTAAAACGAGAAGAAAAAAAAAATCTTAATTAGTGTCGGGAGCACATCTTGAATGTAACTTACCTACCTTTAACCACTGCAGCAGCACAGATAGGGGCAAGCACTCTAAACCCACACTAGGCAGAGAAGGATAACCTGGAACTCTCTCTGGACTCCCACTGTACCAAGAACAGGTCAAGTAACTCTGCAATAGCCATATGTTGCTGCAGCATCTGGTGAGTCACCCAGGAGCAGAGGTCAGGGAAATGGAAAGTGTAGGCTGAGATAGACGAGTGGTAGTCTGAGAATAGTGGTAAAACTATTGCACACCAAGGTTCACTGAACTGTGCACATTCAGCTTTTGCTTTCCTGGGAGAATTTAAGGATTTGTTTATATTTCTCTCCAGAGTTCCTCACTGCATGTTCACATCTACATGTCAACATGCTGTAAAAGAAATGTTGAGTAATATAGCTCCACTTGATAGTTCTTTGCATTAAATGACGATGTTAGCAGTAAGAGTCCAGGCTTCTCTCTCATAATCACTCCTACTTCTTTCTCCATAAACTAGCACATCAAGTTATGACAGCAGTTGAGCTCCACAGCTCATGAGTTTCTCTGGAAAGTAGTATTTGTTAGATACTTATATCAGTGTATTACTGCCCTCAGCAGTTGCCGTAGTTTCTTGCAGTAAGTTATTACATCTGCAATAGGAGGAGCAAAAGTCAATGTGTGTTATCTTCTCAGCTGCTGCAGCTGACAGCCACATTTAGTTCAGAAGGATATTAGGTGATATCGACGGTGAAAAGGAGCTAAACACAATCATTCTGCCCACCCTCCTCCTTGCCCCTACTGAAAAGACCATCCCACTTTCCTGGAACATAAACCACAACCAGTCACAGAATCAGAACCAAGTCATGAATCTGAGCAAAGCAGCACAAAACTGCACAACTTAATGATTTGAAACCATTTGACTGAAAAGAGAAAAGCCACTAAAGGAAAATAAGTATTTATGATCAGTCTCTGCCTTGAAAGACAAGAAGCCAGACCAGGTACACAGAAAGACTACCAGAAAAAAAAAACACTGCAGTCAGATTTTTCCTTTCCTACCACTAAAATACTTCTGTTGATCAAGAATAAATCATGTACTATTGACAGAAGCTAAGCACAGAGCAGAGATCCAGTAACACACACCAAAAAAATTATACTAAAAAAATTATACTTTTGTTATATTTTATTCTAATTGACAGAAGAACAATGGCAGGTTCAGTATTTCATAACTTGTTGAGAAGCAGAACAAATGAGGTTTTCTGGAATCAGTGGTGGCAATCAACAGCACTGACCCCTTTTGGTCATGGTTCTCACATCTACTATGGCAACAGCATTAAGTGTTTCCATTAATGTAATGCTATGGCACTTGCCATACCATGCATTATTTAATGACCTTTTCCAGACATATAATTGCTTTGTAAAATCAGCAGGTCAGTTGTAAGATTGTTTGATTGCATCCCTTGGAGTTGGCTTGTCATACTAGCCCACCTTTTTCCTAGCTTTAAGTATGCAGGAATAAATGAATTGGCAAAAGAAGGAAGGTTAAGTGTTCATACAATGCCTGGACTGTAAACTTAGAGAGATTGCAGAGTGATGCAACGTTCAGAGAGTGCAGGAATATAAATGACCAGTTCACAGCCACAAAAATATCTGTAGAGTTTAGTTGAAACTCCTGTGCTTTTCTGTTACTTTCTCAATGTGAACAGCTGCATCAAGGGAAGTGTGGACAGCAGGTCAAAAGAGGTGACTCTGCTCCTTTATGGTGCTCTCGTGAGATCCCACCTCAAATACTACGTCCAATTCTTGTGTCCCCATCATAAGAAGGACACAGCTGTTGGAGGGAGTCCAGAGAAGGGCCACAAAGATGATACAAGGGCTGGAGCACCTCCAATATAACGACAGGCTGAGGGACGTGGGGTTGTTCAGCCTGGGGAAGAGAAGACTCCTTGGGGAGACCTTAGAGCTGCCTTCCAATAGACAAAGATATCCTACAGGAAGGCTGGAGAAGGACTTTTCATAAGGGTGTCTAGCAACAGGATATGGGGGAATGGTTTGAAGCCGGGGGAGAGTAGGTTTGGATTGGATCTTAAGAAGAGGTTCTTCAGTGTGAGGCTGGTGAGATTCTGGAATAGGTTGCCCAGGGAGACTGTGATTACCTCCTCCCTGGAGATGTTGAAGGCCAAGTTTGATGAGGCTTTGAGCAGCTGAGTCTACTTGAGAGGTGTCTCTGTCCATGGCAGGGAGGTTGGAGTAGATGATCTCTGAGGTCTCTTTCAAACCTAAGCCATTCTGTGATTCTGTGATGAGACAATGATCATTTCCTGATGTTGTTACCTGATTCGATGGCTTTATCAGCTCTCAGTGACAGTATTTTGGTTCTACATATTTTTCAAAGTTTCAGTACAAAACCAAGAAGCTTTTAATCAGACTTGGTTGTCATCCCTCTTTCCTTCTTTTCAGCTGTGACTGTTTATTTATTGAATTTATTCCACCTACCCTTCAGCTATTAGCTATAAACTGTCTCCATAGCAATCCCTCTCTTCTCAGCACAGAAGCAAAAGCAGAGGCTTGATAATTGTGATTTTAGATGCAAGGTGTCATTTGAATGCTTTCTGAAGAGCAACCAGCAGGGGATGTGGCATTTCTGACACTTTTGGATAGCATCACTGTGTACAGTATTTTTTCCATATTCATGTCTCATCAACCATTTGCAAATTTTCATTTAACTTGACTTCCTTTAACACTGTTTTCTGTCACATTTTATAATCATTAACAATATGAATTTAATAATATCATGTTCTTCTCATCAGGCAGCTTTCCTTATGCAAGTTGGCATTTATGACACTAGTCTGAAGAGGCCTTTCCTAATTATCCCTCCCACGTCACTTGGTTAGCCCCTCCAAGATAACAGGTGAACAGAACTCGTTTCTCCCATAAGCTTTTGCTCTATTTTTAATATCATTTTGCAAACCAGAATTGTTAATACCAAGGAAGTTCACTTTCTTTTCACAGTGAACAACAATTAGTATACATCATTTCCCTCTAATTGTTCACAATTAACCCAGTTTTTGTATGTGTATGCTGAGAATGTCAACCAATGGATGGAGTGTTCTGTTTCTTCTTTACCCAGGTTTCTGCTTTCAAGTTCAAACAACCATAGAATTACAGAAGGGATCCTGTAGGAGGGCTGCAGAGAGACTTTTCCTGGGGGTGTCTGGAGACGGGACAAGAGAGAATGGTTTGAAACTCAGGGAGAGCGGAGTTGGGCTGGATCTTAGGAAGAAGCTCTTCGGTATGATGGTGATGAGACTGTGGAATGGGCTGCCCAGAGAGATTGTGGATACTCTGTCTTTGGGGATGTTCAAAGCCAAGTCAGGTGAAGCCTTGAGCAAAGAAATCTAGTTGAGAGGTGTCCCTACCTATGGTAGGGAGGTTGGAGTAGATGATCTCTGAGGTCCCTTCCAACCTAAGCCATTCTATGTTTCCAATGGCTCAGGTTGGAAGTGACCACAGAGATCATCTACTCCAACCTCCCTGACATGGGCAGGGACACCTTTCAACTAGACTCAGCTGCTCAAGGCCTTGCCCACCCTTACCTTGAATGACACCAAGGAGGAGGCATCCACAATCTCCCTGGGAAACCTATTCCAGAGTCTTCACTCCTGTACTGAAAAAACTCCTTCCTAAGATCCAATCTAAATCTGTTCTCCCTCAGCTTCAAAACATTTCTCCTTGTCATAGAATCATAGAATCAACCAGGTTGGAAGAGACCTCCAAGATCATCCAGTCCAACCTATTGCTAGATATCCTTAAGGAAAGTCCCTCTGCAGACTTCCTGTNGCTGCAATGCGGTGTTTGTGGGTTCAAGGGTATGTTTTCAGATACACCGTTGATTATTTCTCTGTGAAATTACTGTTTGAGCATAAGAAATTGCAAATAAAAATTTACACAAGGTATTAAGCAATTTTTTTTCCAGTGGAGAAAGCAGGAAGATAAGCAGAGGTGGCAGGATACTAATGGTGAGCTGGATTACGGGGATTTATGAATCAATTCTGCAACTAAGTCAATAGATATTTTATAGAATCATAGAATCATTTTAGAGGCATGATAAAATATTTCTGCATAAAAATACTTGTATTTCACAGAATCACAGAGTTGTCAGTGTTGGAAGAGACCTCAAGGATCATCTAGTTCCACCCTCCCTGCCATAGGCAACTCAGGTTGCCCACAGCCATATCCAGCCTGGCTTTAAAGAGGTCCGGGTATGGTACTTCCGCTACCTCCCTGGGCAACCCAGTGTCTCACCACTCATGGTGAAGAACTTCTTCCTATCATCTAATCTAAATCTACCTTCCTCTATCTTGGATCAATTTTCCCTAGTCCTATCACTACCTGACACCCCAAAAGAGTCCCTCACCAGCTTTCTTGAAAGTAGGCCCCCTTTAGGTACTGGAAGGCCCTATTAGGTCTGCCCAGAGCCTTCTCTTCAGGATAAACAAAGCTAGCTCCCTCAGTCTGTCTTGGTAGCAGAGATGTTCCTGCACCCTGATCATTTTCATGGCCCTCTTCTGGACTTGCTNTCCTTTGGGCAGCTCTAAGGTCCCTCTGGCTTCTCTTCTCTAGGCTGAACACCAACCCCCCTTAGCCTGTCTTGATAGCAGAGGTGTTCCAGCCCTTGGAAACTTATCCTTCCTATCAAGAGATTTCAGGCTCCAGTGAAAAAAATAATAGTAGAGATAGCAAAGGAGATTGTACTACAGCTCCTCTTCAGCAGATTTTATATACATATANATATTTTATAGAATCATAGAATCATTTTAGAGGCATGATAAAATATTTCTGCATAAAAATACTTGTATTTCACAGAATCACAGAGTTGTCAGTGTTGGAAGAGACCTCAAGGATCATCTAGTTCCACCCTCCCTGCCATAGGCAACTCAGGTTGCCCACAGCCATATCCAGCCTGGCTTTAAAGAGGTCCGGGTATGGTACTTCCGCTACCTCCCTGGGCAACCCAGTGTCTCACCACTCATGGTGAAGAACTTCTTCCTATCATCTAATCTAAATCTACCTTCCTCTATCTTGGATCAATTTTCCCTAGTCCTATCACTACCTGACACCCCAAAAGAGTCCCTCACCAGCTTTCTTGAAAGTAGGCCCCCTTTAGGTACTGGAAGGCCCTATTAGGTCTGCCCAGAGCCTTCTCTTCAGGATAAACAAAGCTAGCTCCCTCAGTCTGTCTTGGTAGCAGAGATGTTCCTGCACCCTGATCATTTTCATGGCCCTCTTCTGGACTTGCTCCATCAGATCCATGTCCTTCCTGTGTTGAAGGCTCCAGAGCTGGACACAGCATCCCAGGTGAGGTCTCACCAGAGCTGAGCAAAGTGGCAGAATCACCTTTCTCCATCTGCTGGCCACACTGCTTTTGATGCAGCCCAGGATGCCATTTGCCTTCTGTGCTCAAAGTGCCCATTGCTGGTTCATGTCCAGCTTCTCATCCAGCAGCACCCCCAAGTCCTTTTCTGTAGGGCTGCTCTCAATTTCATCACCCTCCAGCCTGGATTGATATCTAGGATTGCTCTGACCTAGGTGCAGGACCTTACACTTTGGCTTATTGAACCTCATGAGATTCTTTGCAGCCCACAACTCCAGCCTGTCCAGGTCCCTCTGGATGGCAGCTCCTCCTTCAGACTTATCAACCACACTATTCAGCTTGGTATCATCTGCAAACTTGCTGAGGGTACCTCAATCTCACTGTCCGTATCATTAATGAAGAAACTGAACAGTACTTCCTAGACTTATTTCAGCAGTTTGCAATCTTCCTATTTCTATTTAGCTTGCAGATCACAAATAAATACTTTTACATTTTAATACTATTAACTGGAAAATTGACCAGCATACTGGAAATACAGTGGGGTTTTTTTTGTTGTTGCTGGTTTTTTTTTTCTTTTGTGGTGTTTTTTTGTTTGTTTGTTTCAACTTTGCTGAATGTGATTCTCATTTTGCACAATGCCAAACATTTCTATGTTGGCTGATCATGACCCATTTGCATTATGTAACTGTCAAAAGCCTGCCTTGGATCTTGTTGAAAGCAACTATTGTACAGTGGGTCACTTGTCATTTTTATGTAATTGTCCAGAGAATGTCCTACTTCAGATTTAAATGACTCTGCGATACAAAATTTCTCCCAGCATTCAATCAGGCTTTTGTCTTGCTCTGAAAACATCCTATTAAAAAAGCAGATATCTGTGCATAGAGAGATACCCTACTGCTTCCACCCTCTAGAAGCTGTAATGTATGTCTGAATAAACTATATATATATATATATATGAAGTTAAAATGGAATGTTTGATGTGAAAAATAACATTTATATTTGGATAGTTAGTCCGGCACGGCTAAGTCAGTAGTACAACACTTCTTCCTGAGACAACTGCCACATTGCTGATTCCTCTGTTCTTCCTCAATCTCTGAAATATGGGTTGTTCTCTTGTTAGGTCTTAAATAGGGCATGGCAAGCTATGAACATTCAGTTCTGTTTTGTATTGCAGACACTAGTAGATGAGAGACACTGTAGAGGAGCTGGGGAGCCAATTCTGCAGTTTAGACAAGGTATTGCATTATGCCCAGCTTTAAAATCCTTTCCTAAAGCATCGCAATGCAAAAGCATTTTCTTGCATGTCTGTGTTAGCTCAGAAAATACCTTGCTCCTGATCACTGCATGATGTGGGCATTCCCTATGTAAAATTAGCTCACTAATAATGCTGTTCCTGGTGTCTTCTCTGTCTGTGATCTCCACACTCAAGTCACGTATTTGCATCACATGTTCACCCATGATCCCATAGCTGGAAAGTATTATCTGTTCACCCTGTCTTTTAAATATCTCCAAAGTCTGAATCATGGATAAAACACATTGCTGCATTTTTAATCAGTATGCCATGGAATATTGAGACAAAAACTTTACAGGTTTTCATTAAAAAAAAAAAGACAAAACCAAAAATTGGAAAGTTAAATACAGTGAAATGCTTAATGGTATTTGGGGGACATAGGAGGGTTTCCTCAAACTGTTCCCAAAGGCAAACAGGAGAAACCTGCTAAAGTAAGGAGAACATACTGGCACAAATGCTACCTCTGAGCACAAGTGAGTCCTCAGCAATCTATTTTAATTCAGGTTAAAGTTAACTAAAACTTCACCATCCGTCATTCCTATTTCATGGGTTACTTTAGAACTTAGGAAAATGTTAGAAGGTTTTAGAGATTTTTGTTTTGTGGTTTGCTTTTTTTGTTTGGTTGTTGTTTTTTTTTTCTGTAAAAGTGTATTTTGTAGATTCCAATCCGTTTCCCTCGCTACCTATCTGGTTGCAGTTTAAGACAAAATTGTACAGGAAAACTGCCCACTTCTGACGGGTCAGTTCTGAAACTAGGGCCTCAGGCACCAGCCCAGCCCACCCCTGGGAGCTGAGGAACTGCTGTGAGCCTCAGGAAGTGGAAACTTGTGAACTGCGGCAATTCTTTGACATAATAATTCTTATCCATCAGCAAAGGAGCTGCTAAGAACTGTAAATGGCTTTTCAATTGACAGGCTTCAGTGAGAGGTGAGCCCTGCAAGCCTGAGTTTTCCAGTGGTAAGCAGCACTGTGAGCCTGTCTGCCCAACGACAGCCTGTCCACCTGCCTTGCCGCACCCGTGGGAAGTGCAGCTCTTTAGTCACACCATCATGATGACATATAAACCATTTCCACGACTTCCTTTTCTTTCCCAAAGCTTTCTGTCCTGCAGATAGTGACTGACTCTATGTGCCAGCACCGCACCTGTTTGTACTTCCACTTGTGATCTGCTCCTGATTACTCTATCTGTAGTGTTGCGCTGCTCCAGATTGAGCACACTGCTAGTCTGGACTTCACAATTTGCCCGACTTCTCTGACCCTATCTATAACATTTTCTTTTCTTAGAATGCCCCAGATCTTTTGCTGACCATTATTCTTGTTTGCAACTTGGTCCTACTAAAGTAGGATGTGGTTGGACATCTCACTCCCTTATCTGTGTGCCTATTTCAGCTTTTTTAGCTAGTGAAGTACCTTGTGGACCACTTTACACTGCTGACCTGGATTGCCTGACCTTGGGATGAGTTGCTGTTCAAACTGTAATGGCTAGGGCAATGGTCATCCTGTGCACAGCATTAGCATTCTGTAGTAACAAACAGTACTCAAGATTTCCTGTTTAAATTCTTGATAGCTCTTTCTCATCTGAAAACATTTCCTGTTTTTGTTTCCTTGGACAGTTTTATCAATACAAAGTTACTCAAATTCTTGAAGCGAACACTCGTGACTCAATTTTACATCTCTGTTCTAGTAGAGAAATAGCTGGATCTTCCAAATCCTTCTCATGAGAGAAGCTGGAAACAGCATCTAATTTCTTGGGAATAAAGACTAGGTATACTAGCCAAAACTCACCATGATGAAATAAACTGCATAGAGCTCAGGCTGTTCATCCTGAAGAAGAGAAGGCTCCATGGAGACCTAATAGTGGCCTTCCAGTACCTGAAGGGGGCTTGCAAGAAGGCTGGAAGAGAACTACCTCCCTGGGCAACCTGTTCCAGTGTTCCACCACCCTCATGCTAGAGAACTTTCTCCTAATATCCAGGATAAATCTCCTCTCATTTCAAACCATTACCCCTCATCCCATCACTGCAGACTTTTGGAAACAGTCCATCCGCAGCCTTCTTGTAGGCCCCCTCTAGGTACTGGAAGGTCACAATTAGTTCTCCCCCAGAGCCTTCTCTTCTCCAGGATCTCTGGAGGTCCCTTCCAACTTCTACCATTCTGTGATTCTATGACTAATTGATATAAAAGTGAAGCAAATGCCAAGGCTAAAAAAGGAATGGTGAAATATAATGAGCTATCTGCTGGGTTTACTTGTTTTGGTTTAGAAGATGAAGTAAAAAGCATTAGAAGCCACTCTTTTCTGTGATGAGGTTAATACCTATTTTGCTCTGAGTAAATTTTCAGTTCTTATAAATCAACAGAATAGAACCCTTCTTCCCCATTAGAGAACATCCTGCATATTTATCCACATCTCTATGATAACAGCAGATAATCTGCTCTTTTTTCATACCATTTAAGAAGAAACCTAAATGGGAAAATTACTCAGTTCACTGAAACACAAAATTTTGAAAGGAGATGGAATTTAACTTAGATGTTATGACTTCATGCCCTAAACTATGATCTGTCTTTCCTCCCAATTTTTTCAGGGTCAGATTAACAAACCAAACAACAAAAAAGTTATGATAACTGTCTTCCTTGACCCAGTGAAAACACTTCTCCATCACAGTAAATGCTGACATACATTTTGTATAACTGCAAAAGCATTTTGAAAGATGCTGAGTATCCTGTCTGTACATTAGGAATGCATGCAAACACATGGGAGACTTCAAGGATTCTGGCAGTTCCAAAGGTCCTGCTTAACAAACCTGATCTCGTTCTACAACAAACTGACCCGCTTAGTAGACAAAGAAAAGGCTGTGGATGCTGGTTGCCTGGACCCTCAGTAAGTCTTCAGATGGCACAGGACTTGTCATGCATGTTGGTCTGCTCAAAGGTAGAAAGGCTCTGATGCAGTATCTGGCCTAGTTGGATCAATGGGCACATGCAGTCCAGACAGCCAACCGTGTGCTGGGCTGCATCAAGAGAGGTGTGGCCAGCAGGGCAAGGGAGGTGATTCTCCCCCTTTGCTCTCGTCAGACCCCACCTGGAGTACTGTGTGCAGTTCTGGAGCCCCCAACACAAGAAGGATATGGAACTGCTGGAGCGGGTCCAGAGGAGAGCCACGAAGATGATCAGAGGGCTGGAGCAGCTCTGCTAGGAGGACAGGCTGAGAGAGTTGGGGCTCTTCAGCCTGGAGTAGAGAAGGCTTCGAGGAGACCTTATAGTGGCTTTTCAGTATCTGAAGGGAGCCTACAGGAAGGCTGGGGAGGGACTATTGACAAGGTCTGGTAATGTCAGGATGAGGGGAATGGGTTTAAGCTGGAGGAGGGGGGATTTAGACTGGATGTTAGGAGGAAGTTCTTTACAGTGAGGGTGGTAAGACACTGGCACAGGTTGCCCAGGGAGGTTGTGGATGCTTCCTCCCTGGAGGCATTTAAAGCCAGGCTGGATGAGGCCTTGAGCAGCCTGCTCTAGTGGGAGGTGTCCCGGCCTATGGCAGGGGGTTGGAGCTGGATGATCCTTGAGGTCCCTTCCAACCTAAACCAAAATCAAGTGCTGGGTCCTGCACTTACGTTACAGCAACCCCATGTAACACCACAGGCTTGGGGCAGAGTGTCTGGAAAGCTGGCCATGAGAAAAGGATTTCACGTGCTGATTTACAGCCAGCTGAAATAAACCAGCAATTAGCCCAAGTGGCCAAGAAGGCCAACAGCATTCTGGCATCAGGAATAATGTGGCCAGCAGAAGTATGGAAGTGATTGTGCCCCTGTACTCAGCACTGGTGAGGCCACACCTCAAATACTGGGTTCATTTTAGGGCCTCTCACTACAAGAAAGACATTGAAGTTCAGTAACTTGTCCAGAGAAGGGCAACAAAGCTGAGAAGAGTCTGGACAATAGGTCTGATAAGGAATGGCTAAGGGATTTGGGATTGTTTACTGGAGAGAAGCTTGAGAGGAGAGCTTACTGTTCTCTACAACTACGTGAGAGGTTTTATTAAGGTGGGTCTTGGTCTCTTCACCCTAATATAAAGTTACAGAATGAAAGGAAACGGCCTCAGATTGCACCAGTGGAGGTTCAGGCTGGTTATTACAGAAAGTGGTCAAGGATTGGAACAGGCTGCCCAGGGAGATGGTGGAGTCACTGTTCTTGAAGGTGTTAAAACACACGATGCTTCAGGACATGGTTTAATGGCCATAATGGTGTTACTGATCTTAATGGTCTTTTCCAAGCAAAACAATTCTGTGATTCATACTTTATCTAGTCAGAGATGAGAGCAAGTAAAGTGTGTGAATCAGGTAGATTAAAATCTGAGAAAAGCAAAATAAAAGGGTGAAGGCTGATCATTATCCCCACAAAGCATGGTATATTCCATATGAAACACAAGAAATTCTGTTAAGCCCATGCAGTAGCAGCTTAAGATAATCTTACAGAAAAATGAGCCCAAGAACGGGTGATGGGGACTCAAAAGGAGGTCATACTAAACAACAGCTATTTGTTATTAAAGCAAGCAAAACACCAAAATCTCTTGAAATAATCCTCTCTCAGAAATGAGGCCACAAAACAGCTTCTTAGCAGTCTCCCATCTTCTCAGGTAAAGGGAAAAGCTGTTCAATTATAACTATGCAGATGAAAATCTCAATCTCATGTAACCATACTGCTGTGAAGCAACTCTAATTAATACATTAAAGACACTCCTGAAACATTGCAATAAAACTGGTAGATAATGTACTGCCCAAATGCAGATCTATTTAGCTGTTTGACTACCTATGGGTGTAGTGGTGGTATTAAAAGGGTAAGAAAGCAGAGGAGCTGCAGCAGATACTCTCAGTCATAAGCATAAAAATATGCACATTAGGTGTATGACCAAGTGAAACAACACAGTTCTACTTGTATTATCTCCTTCCTTAAAATGTCTACTTTTCTCATTATCACCTATTTCCATCTATCATAATCCCTGTTTCCTACTTTCTTACTCCTTAATCTGCACACTTTCGCTTGCTGATATCCAAATCATGTTAACTCAGGAATCACTCTTTATCGTTCCTGTCCAAATCAGAAAATTATCCCTAAGGCCATTAATTTTGCTCTCTCCTCGCCTCCTTCTTTCCTGAGCAGGAGCCTACATCATTACTTCTGCCGCTTTGTCACAGGAGACACCAGGAAACCCAAAAGAAGCCTCCCATATGTGATGACCCCAAAGAAGCTTCCCATACATGATCTGAAGTATCATAGGACGTTATGAAGCCTTAAGAGTCAGTGTTGTCCAGGGTTTCTGTAAGTCTCAGGTTGAGTGATATTTAAGTGATTTTACATCATTACTTATAGGTTATTCAGTATCAGCATTCAAAGACTCTGGTAAAGAAGAAAATAAACACATTCAATACAAATGGAACATTGCATATACTTTTCCATGAAGACTAAGTACTACAAGATAAAACTTTTAATTTACCAAGTATAGTAATAGCTGAGTCTGACTTAAAATTCTCCTGTAGTGTAAAATTCTGCTCTTTTCAAGCTCACTCTGGGGGCAGAAATTCTTGAGATCCTGTAGCAACTAAAAATCCTAAGTGTTCAATAGGGAAGATGAACCTTAATTTAACAGATTTGCCTTTCAGACTCATTGTCTTTTCACTGAAGCCTTTCCCGAGAGTCACAGAGTTTTATCTAATGTACAGCTTATTTTATCTAAAATCTACTCTGTTTCAAACTGATCTTTGAGGTCTCTTCCAACATAAACCATTCTATGCACTCACATGTTGAGAGATGGGGGGAGGTTGATACGAAGTCACGCAGAGGCTCATCTGACCTATTTTGAGCAGGAGGTTGGGCTGAACTGTCTCCTATCTTCCACCTCACATTTTTCTGTGATCCTATGATAATGTAATAGGATGTGTCTTTTGCATTCCAAACAGCTCACTATGTGAAGGGTGGGGGAAGAGACATTGTATATTGTTTTCATAGAGAGTTTATAGTAAAGCATCAAGCAAGCAACAAAATAACTTAATTGACAGGATGTGGCTATGCAGACAGTACGTCAGCTCTGAGAAAGTACACCACCAACAACAAAAGAAAGTTGGCTCGGTAGTTTTGAGCCAAGGGGTGGGATCGTTTTCGTTTGTCTTTTTTGTAGGGGAAAAATGCTGCAGACCGGAGAGCCTCAAGAGAAGAAAGTGCCGCTGCTGGCTCCGGCCCCTCCTAGCCTCCGCCTCTTGCGGGGACCATCTTCCAGTAGCCCATCAGCATGCACAGTGCAGGATGGACCCGAGGCCTTTTGATGGAGTTCGGCGGAGAAGCGGCGGGAAGCGAGCACAGGGCAAGCGAGGTCGCTGGTAACCCACGGTGACTGGGGCAGTCCCCAGGTAGGGCCGTGACTGCGGAGAAAGGTCTCCTCGCATAGCTCCCACTGTTGGCCACGCTTCAGGCGACTTCAGTCCTGTACCTCAAGGGTTGGTATAGCCCTGCTCCGTCCTCCCCCGCCCCACTGAGGAATGGACTCTCCTGCAGAGAACCGTTTAAATTCGAGCCCTTAACGGTTTCTCTCGCCACTGGGAGGTGGCTGGAGCCTGTCTCTGTCGGCGGTGACGTCACACAGACGCAGTACGAACCGAAGGAAGCCACTTCACCCAACGTCCCGTTGTGATCTCATTCACATTTCGGTGCCGTTGCGCTCTGCCCCTCCTCGGCCCGGCCCGACGATGCCGTGCGCACGCGCAATTGCGCCCTTCTTCCCGCTGTGCGCGAGCTCTCTTCCCCTCCCTCCGCGCCGCCGTGTGGGTGGTGCGCGCGGTCGAGAGCCTTCGGAGGGGCGGGGGCGGTGCGGCGGCGGTGCGGCGGGAGCCGTAGCAGTAGCCTGGCGGCAGCTCTTGCTACGCGGCCTTGCTCGACAGCACTCTGTGCTCGCCCTCGCTGTGTTCATTTGGAGATAGCTTCAGGCCAGCCTTTCCTCCTTTCCACCTCCGCCGTTCCGTTCCTCTCCGCTTGCTTGCGTCTGAGGTAAACGCGACGTGTGGTGCCTACGCCGCCGTTGCGTTTCAGGTGAGGGAGGGGGGGGAAAGGAGAAAGAGAGCGGGGAGGCATCAACTCCCCCTCCCTCAGCGCCTCTCCGGCGGCCCCGGGCGCGAAACCCCGCCGTTCCCTTGCTTCTGTTCTCCCACTGAAGTAAAACAGCCCTCATTCTCGAAATGGGCTGCACGCTGAGCGCCGAGGACAAGGCAGCGGTAGAGAGGAGCAAGATGATCGACAGGAACCTGCGGGAGGATGGCGAGAAGGCGGCCAGGGAGGTCAAGCTACTCCTCTTAGGTAAGGGCTCTGAAAAGGCAAAGGTCGTCCTGAAGTAATCTTCCCCAAAGCTCCAAGGTGAGGTGCCCCCACGCCTGCGAGCTCTGAGAGAAGGGCCCCTGTGTAGGCGAGGGCGGGGCAGGTGGCCGCCGAGCCAGCTCGCAGCTAACGTGGAACTCGACGATGGCTGAGGAGAGGGCCCCGCGTCTCGAGGCTGGAGGGCGGATAGGCGGTGGGATGCCCTCCTTGGATAATGCGGCGGAGGGAACGCCGTTCTGCCGTACCGCGGTATGCGTTCGTGGCCCCTGTAAAGTTGTCGGGGTAACAGGAGGTAGAGCGGCCGGTTAATGCAGGTGGGTGCCTCGGCTTCTTTCGAGAGTAGGGGCAGGGCCGTTCTGGAGAAGAGACGCGACATAGTTTGTCCCGAGAGCCTTGTTTAGAGAGGGCCCTAACTTCCACTTGAAGGGGATAGCATCTCAAACTTAAGACGTGCATTCTGTGTACCTCTGGTTAGAAGAAAGAAATTTCAGACTTCAGGATGTTTGCTCTTGACTTTTTAAATCGATGTTCGGCTCTACAAAAAATACTGTAATAAAAATAAAGTGCAGAAAGCATCAAAGGAATGCAAGTCAAAATCTCATTTAACTTTTTGCGTAGTTTTATTTTTTCTGACAGTTGCTTATGCTGTTGAAATCTTACAATGGGAAGTACAACCTTGATGGAGTTTTTAAATGTACACTGTAGTGACATAATATGCTGTCATCTGTACTTTGAGTTTTGCTTACACCTACTTAAAATATATTTAAAAGACAGCTTAAAGTGATGTGCATGTGTATAAAGATAAGGAAAGAAACGTTATTTTAAAAAAAAAGGCATGCAAAAAAGGAAGTGGGATTTTTAATTATACCTTTGTACAGGACTAAAACTACAACTTGGAGAGAGCTGAATGCTGCAATATTTCTGTTGTATCAGTGCTGTAGGGAGTGTGGCAGTATATGCCCTACAGCCAAACCACACTGGAACCTTCAGATCTGGAATTAAGAGGCTGCTGAGTAGTAACTTTCCTCCTGATGTCTTTCCCCTTCCAGAGCTACAGCCTCAGGCAAACTTTTTAGACAACTGCCCCGTTTCTTGCTCCCTTCACACTGCTTTTGCTCTGTTCTCTACAAGCATTGTAGTAAACCTAGTCAGTACTTCCTGTTGCTAAATCTAAAGTAGATCCAGAAAGGTACAGCAAACCAGAACACTCATGTGTAGATGAAGAGATGAAAGAAATCTAGGAAGAGAAAAAAACTGAATGTCCTAAGAAGTATGTACAGATAGGAAATTTTGCTTGTGAGAAAAATAATGAAAGCTTTTGGTTTGTTTTCCAGAAAGTGCTAGATGTTTGGTTAGTACAAACCTAGTCTTGTACTCCTTTGTAAACCCTTAGGTTGTTGCATTGGGAAGATTATCCTGCATGTGATCAGTAGTGGTATGGCAGAAGATGTTACTGTCTTTTCCAAATCTGGCAAAGTAGTGGTTTACATGTCTTCTGATGAGATGTTTTAAATTGTCTTGGTGTTTTGCTGTTCTCTGTGGAGCTTTCAGTGCATGTAGTTTGGTAATTATCTTCATATCTTTCAGCATATTCTGTGCATATCTTTCTGTAGAAAGATTATTTAAAACACAGACAAGCTTTTAAAGGAGAGCATGTGTTCATGCTGGAATCTCATGAAATCTTAAGATGTGGAACAAATGCTCAAAATGAGTTTTCTGGTAGTGTTCTGAGCAGTGGCTCAGCTGATTTTAACAGGAGATGTAAATATTAAAAGAGGTGTGAATACTAGCAGACTTCTTTTATGACCAGTGTTTGCATAGTTGTTTAGACAAAAGGTACTGAAGTGTTCATTGACCTCAGAATGAGGTTTTATGTATACACCTGTGGATGCATTTCTATTTCAGCTCTTGGAATGAAAGGTTTTCTGTTACTTTTGCTTACAATCATGCCAAATGTTTAAATGTTATGTGAAAGCTTTTTTCTGATGGCAGAACTATTTAAAGTTACTTCCACTAGTCACTTTCGTCTCACTGCTCCCCTTCCCAATTGCTTGTTCAGCCCATATGTCGTAGTTTGTTATCTACTCGGTTGTACGCCTACATCTATTTATGGGCTTGTTCTGTTGAAAAGATACTGAAATAAAAAGAAGAGTACAAATTGTGGTCTGCTGCCAGGAAGATACAATGCATGAGAAGCATCTAAAATACCTTGCTTATGTGAAAAAAGGGTATGTAGCTGAATACTTATTGACCCAGTGACATATTCCAACTTCTGTACAAACGATATTTTTGTGAGGACTAGAACAACCTACTGAAGCTTGAGCTGGAATGCTTAGTTGAGAGGAGATGTGTTTATAAAATCAATCTGTTTCTAGCCTTCAAATTTAATTAATTCCATTATATGCTTTTCTAAAGTTTTTTTCTGAACCAGGAAATTGTGGTAACTTGAGATAGATGTGGCATTGCTGTACCTAAACTGACTTTTTGAACAATGTTGTTGGTCCATGCTAGGTTTGTAGTTTGTTGTCCTGTCTGTAGGAAGAAGCAGATGTGTTTCAGCTGTGCAAAATACTATTGGCCTGGATTATCCCATTTCTTTTGTTGTATGTGTAAATTGATGCCTGATTTTGTACAAAATTGCCTGCAGGTCATTTGGAATAAGAATACTGAATTCTGAACATTATCCATGTGTAACAGTGTTTCAGCTTTGTCATTTCATTTTCATGCACTATCTCAACAGCAGGAGAACCTTTTCTGGAAAATTTTTGAGAGACATCCTCATTATTAGGAGTAAGCTGAATTTGAGTGTATTGTTGGTAAACCAAATGGAAAATGCTTGCGCTTAATGTGGAATTTGGTGATTTGATTTAAAAAAATAAACTAGTTTCTTTCATTTAAAATTACTTCCAATGAACGTGTGGCAAATACATTTCATGGGAACTCAACAGAAAAAGAAGTGCTGTGTAGTATGTTCAGTACTACAAATTTAACAGGCAAAAGTACTTTTCCTTAACCACTTCAGTATTTGTCAGGTTGGCAGCTCTTAAACTTCTGTGTGTTAAGTGTTTGAAATAATTGTTGTATTTCCCTTCACTGAAAAGTATTGTGTATATTGCTTGGTTTCCAAGTAAAGAAAGCAGTAGACACAATTTATTTTTTCTCTTCTGTGGTTCTTCATCTTACCTTTCATTGTTCAACAAATAAAAATTGCAGTGAAGCTTGCAGAATGAATGCAATTCTGCTTATACTGGAAGATGCTGGTTCTGTGGGACTGATCTATGTGCTGCACTCATACACATGTGATCCAGATCAGGTGTGGATTTGCAAGTACATTTCTGTTGAATTAGCTAAAGCACGCAAGAGTGAATTTATGCCAACTGTGAGAGAACAGGCGGTACCTCATTAAGTGGAAGGCCTTCTGGTATGAGGGTAACTCATCAGGTTTTATGAATACATTAAACTAGCAGCATCAATTTACAGGATTAGTGCTTTGCCTTGTGGATTATCACATTCTTTACCTAATACAGCAAATTCAATAGTCAGGTTCTTAGTATTGTTGAATGAAAAAGACGGTAGATATGCTTGATGTACTCTTTAGGGTTGGATGCTGGGATTCAGGAGGTCACAGACCATATATTTGACAACTCTATTTTCTTTCACGATAATCACCTGTATAGACTTTAGTTCAGCAAATACCTTTATACTCATGACCCACAGAGCTATTTTCAATTCCTGAACAGGTCCTTGCAATTCATGCTGAAATGTTGGCATATCACATTCTCAAAGATACCTATTTTTTAATTTAAGACAGAGTACTGCTTTTAATCTCCTTCATTGCAGTTCTTTCTGTTCTTCAAGGCAGTAACTAGAACAATTCTATTCATTTGTACTTGTAAATTTTAACATCTCAAGGAGCTTTTTCTGGCTGATTTTCTTTTGTTACAGACCTGTATCTTTCTATCTGCTCAGTCAGCTGACTCCCACAGCATGCTCATCTTTTCAGCATCACAATCCTCACAGTTCTTGGCAGTACCTGCCTTCTACCAGACCTGACTACACATGGAACAAACGAAATATATATGTATCTCTCTATCTATACTGTTGGTACCATTAATTCTCTTGCCTTCCTTCCAATTTCTCCACACTTGCAGATAAATAAAAATTTAGAACTCTGAATTTGTGGGAGCTCTCAGAAGAGCTTTGTTCTCACGAAGTATTGCATGCACATTTCGGAGTTATGGTAGCCTTGTCAAAAACATACAGGGTAGTGAAAGCATTGGTGGAACTGCTCATCAAGCCACTTCCCATCATTTACCAGTAGTTCTGGCTAGCCGGCGAGGTCCCAGCTGACTGTAGATTGCCAAATGTGATGCCCATCTACCAGGAGGGCCTGGGGAACTAGACTTGTCAGTCTGGCTTGGTTTCAGGGAAGGTTATGGAACAGATGATCTTGAATGCCATTATGCAGCATGTGCAGGGCAACCAGGTGATCAGGCCCACTCAGCATGGGTTCATGAAGGGTAAGTCCTGCTTAAACCTGATATCCGACAAAATAACACACTTAGTGGATGAGGGAAAATATGTGGATGTTGTTTACTTGGACTTTAGTAACGGATTTGACACTGGCTCCCACGGCATCTCATTGGATAAACTTGCTTGAATGGATGGACCCTTCACTGCATAAACGGTTGGATTAGAGTTAAATCAAGTTGGTATCTGGTAACAAGTGGTGCTTCCCAGGACTCAGTTTTAGAGCCAACCTAGTTTAGTGTGTTTATCAGTGATCTGGATGAGAGCATTGAGTGCACCCTCAGTAAGTCTGTAGATGGCACCAGACTGGTTGTGCATGTTGGTCTGCTCAAAGGTAGAAAGGCTCTGATGCAGTATCTGGCCTAGTTGGATCAATGGGCTGAGGTCAATCATATGAGGTTTAACAAAATCAAGTGCTGGGTCCTGCACTTGGGTTACAGCAACCCCATGTAACACCACAGGCTTGGGGCAGAGTGTCTGGAAAGCTGGCCATGAGAAAAGGATTTCATGTGCTGATTTACAGCCAGCTGAAACAAACCAGCAATTACCCCAACAGCATTCTGGCATCAGGAATAGTGTAGCCAGCAGAAGTATTGAAGTGATTGTGCCCCTGTACTTGACAGTGGTGAGGCTGAGAAGAGGAGGCTAAGAGCAGATAACCCCCAAAAGAAGATTGTAATGTGGTGGCAATCAGCCACTTCTCCCAAGTAACTAGTGTTAGGATGAGAGGAAATGGCCTCAAATTATGCTGAGGAGAATTAGCTTGGAGGTTGGTCAGGGATAGGAACTGTCTGCCAGGAGTGGTGGTGGAGTCACTATCCTAGGAGATGTTAAAAAAAACAACATGTAGATGTTCATTTCAAGGCATGGTTTAGTGGACATCCTAATGTTGAGTTAATGATTAGACCTGATGACCTTGGAGGTCTTTTTCAACCTAAACAATTCTATGATTCTCTGATATCTAAGGAAAAATTTCCTATTTCACCTTCAGAGAAACTTAACTGGAGATACTTGGAAGTTTCACCTCTTACTAAAAGGCTGTTTCTTGATACCTGAAACAAAAACGTTCATTTGGTTTGATTTCCACCCCCCTCTTGCCTGTCTGCCTCCCCTGCTGACTTTCTGCCTGTCTACTTAGATTTAGGAGATATTCTGAACTAGGATCTCTGTTGCATTTTAACAGTGTACAGTTGGACTCTGGCAGTTGAGGTGTTATTTATGTGGATTTTTGTAGCTGATTTTATAGCTAAATGACTGAAATATTCAAGCCTTTGTACTAAATATGACGACAATTTCCAAGAACAAAGTAAGAATTACTGGATTCCCATAGTCTAATTTCCTTTGTTTTTGTGAAAGGAGGTTCCTGGATGTACAGAAAACAGCCTTTCAGTGACGGTTGTGTTTGTGTAATTACAGATTGGGTTCTTTTATGCTTGTCCCTTTTTATTTGGATGTTGCTGTAATGATTTACAACATTATAGTATTTGTCTTCAGTATGTGTATAGACTCCTTCCCTACAGTATAAATTAGTGATTTCAAGATCCCTTATTTCATTATTATTTAAATCTTCCTTGTGGAAGTTTCTGTGTAAATAATGATTTATTACTGTGTCATGATTTAAATTTTATAATATCTTTAGAAAAATTTGCAATACAACTCCTTCCATAGATGTCTCGGCACAACTTGAACCCTAATGGCTTTCTATGGAAAAGAGTTACACTGTACTTTTATATAATCATATTGCCAAAGTTCACCTGCTGCTGCATTTTACCCTTTTGTTGTTTTGGTCCTCTGAGAAGGAAGAATTGAGCAGTGCCTCCTAAAATCTAGCTAAATGTTTTGAAACCAAGTTACGAGTCTGGCTTCAGGGGGGCATGAAATTTTGAAGTCAGTTTTGCTGCTGAGCTTGGTGAATCTCTGCAGTGTTTCCTGTGATATGCTGATGAATGTCAAGGTGAAGAAATGGAAGTAGAAAAGATACTTAAGATGTTCTATTATGTGTGAAGTTGTTCTGCTATGGAAACACTGAAATAAAATCTGAACTGACTTGACAGTTTTCTGTTAAAACTTTTTTTTCCAGGATGTGTACAGAATAACCTTTATTGATGGAAACTTGCTATTCTGAGGTTGAGTCTTAGTCATTGTCCATCTTTACTGAGGTTGGCTGTTCTATTTATTGCCTTTGCGCAGTGTCCTACTGTTACCTCAATTTGTGTGAATTACTGTTTTGTTATCCTGTAAATGAAACTGACTTGGCTTCACCTGAAAGATTGTGCATATAACAGAAGTATTGAAGTTGGTGAGGTATACAAAGAGCAGTTGGAAAAATTGGAGCTTTGAACTTGTGAGAGCAAGAAATTTTGAGTGCACTATTTAGAATAATTCAGATTGTTTCAACTGGCTCAACATTTCTGAGTGGAGGGATAATTAAGATACTCGGCAAGACAAAAATGAACTCTCCTTGCTGAGACACATTTTAGGAATGCTTTTGCAGGAGAAGATTTGAACTCTTAATGCTAAAAATATTTTGTTCTCATACATTAAGTAGCAGCAGACAAGACAAAATAAGGTTTCTTAATGAGAGGCAGAGTGGGAAAAGAAGGAATGATAGTGATTTTATAGGCTAATTACCCAGTTTGTGACTGCTAATGGCCCTTTCGCAGTGTAGCAGTGTTAGAGTTGGGGATTTGGAAAACGATTATCATCTCTGGATACGTTCCTCTGCAGCTTGCCCCAGGTTATTTTGCTTTGGTGAGGGGATTGGACTGTATGATCTCTGGAGGTCCTTTCCAACTCCTATGATTCTGTAATTCTGTGGTCATGACTTTTCCCTTGGAATTTGCAAGTTTTGAATTATCTGTATCTTGAATATCTTAACATGAGATAAAGTATTATGTATCTGCCTGTTCCCTCAAAGCAAAAAGGCCTAAAATTCACCTGATGTCACAATACCTGTAAGCATTATTCCTTGATTTGCAGGTGTGTTATTGTGATGGTTTAGGATTTAGCCATTTTTTTCTTCTCACAGCTAAGGATTTAATTTCTCTCAGTAAAATATTCCAATTAGCCTCAAACTAGCACAGCTGTCTGTTGATGTCACATTTTGACTTTAATCTCATGGTTTAATTGATGGCCAGTGTTTTCTTTCAAAAGCATATTTTTGTGTAATTAAAAAAAAAATCTCCTAATACAGAGCACTGAGGAAGCAGTTATTTAAATAAGATTTGTTGTTAAACATGATTGCCAAATAATTTGCTTTCCTGGTTTTGGTAATCAGAGGGTCATTAAAGCCCTGAATAACACAACTTCTTGTATTTTTAGATAGGACTTTAATAAATCAAGTAGTGGTGTTAACATGTTGATATGTAGCCTATATTTAGAGATTTGTGTAAACTGCGATATTATGTGTCCCTATATAAATTGATACTGAAAATACTTTTTGTCAGCCTGCTTATTTGAGGGGATCAACAGCATCAAAATACACAATGTTTCAATTTATTAAAGTGTACCCCAGTACTTCTTCATGTATGCTTTTTAGAATTGTAGTATTGCATTTCAAGTGTGTAATATACTTAGTACAGGTACCTGATTAAACCTTTGAAATATAACAGTATCTAGGCAACCAGAATGGACAGGAAGTCTTCACTATCATTGCTTTTAAAGAAGAAATCAGTGTACTGTAATGAAAATTCCTGTTGAAGCTGTGAAGCAGGTTTCTATTTCTTGATATTATCTAAAATGTAATATGATCTGAACCAAATGGTTATCAAATGGAATAACATTTTGTATTCTCTTCTCAAGAATCATAAAATAGTTTCTTGAATGCAACTATATTTTTTTACGTGGGTGAAGCTGTTGTAGTTGTTTGTCTCGTACAAGCTGAGGTTCTGAATCTGTTTTTAAAAAAAATTGCACATAAAATTCAAGAGATTCTTTCCTGCTGTCTGAGTTCATATGGGAATGATGGAAATAAGCAGTGCATGTTGTCTAATAAGCAGCTGAAACATTCTAGAAGCTCTGTGTTGATAAAAAGGCAAATGCTATTGCTGCATCTGGCTGAATGGCTTGGCACTCTCCCTGGCACTTTTAAATGCTTAATTCAGTGTTGTGCTGGTTTAGTCAGAATGGCTGCCCTGTTCAAACTTGGTTTGCTGCTGGAGTGGTCAGTTTAACTGGTATTTCAGAATGGTCTGGTGAAGACCTGAATGAGAACAGGAGGCAAAGCAGAGATAGCTGCCTTATGCAAGTGAATGCAGAGCAGTGGGTGGAGGGGCAAATGGGTGCAGAACAGTATTTATAATTTCTGTGTTTGTGTCACAGTTTACTGTAGAATAAAGTTAGGAATAATGCAAAATGGTGTATTCACCTATGAAGTCCATTTGGTGGACATTTTAAAGTTCCTCAAAGCCTGCATCTTTTAAAACCTCCTTGCTGAAACAGCAAACAGTGCTTTCTCAAGGAGAATGTTGCTTAAGCACTTGATTGGAAAGTGGAGATAGGAGCTTGTTTTTGTCCAAGCGCAAGGAGTCTCATACCTATGTTTCCTTATGCTGTTCCAACTTTTTAAGGTTGCAGGGTTGACTGTGAAGAATGCAGGATGGTAGTGGATGGTAGGTCTTAACAGCCAGTCTAGTGTCCAGACAGAGGAGAGTGGAGATAGAGGTCTTTAGTTAAAACAGTGAAGTTGTACTAATATTCTATGGAGTGTAGTGTGAGTGCAGTATTGGAATCTGATTTTTAAACTTGCTGTGTCTGGACATTAATGTTTTGCAATAACAAAATTGGCAGTAAACAAGACAATTGTCTTGAGTATTTATAGATTTTGTTTAATTAAATATTATTTTGAATGGTCATTGATTTGAGAATGTGCCAGTGATGTACAGTACAATGATGAACTGAAAACAAGATACGAAGGCTTATTTAAGTGTTGTCTATATTATTGGTGCATTAAATATTTATTGAAGTGTTTTGAAAGTGGATCTCTCAGCTGTATGCAGATTCAGTTACTGATCCTTGGTAAATCTGGTAAACTCCTAGCAAAACCATTATATGCTTTCTAAAGCTCTTAAAGACATTGACAGGGATTCCTTCTAATACGCTTTAGTGCCTAAGCGTTTGCTATCAAAAGCTGTCATTAAATTCCTTGATGAGAGGCTTGTTAGGTTATGTTCTGTCTGTTGTTCTGGAACATAGTACCTTTTGGGGTTAGATTAGAGCTGGCTTTGACAACATACTTGTTTGAGGCCTAACGAGCTACTTTGTGTAGGTATCTATCTTATTCCATGCTTCTGGATTTGTTTGAATGGATTGAAATTTTTATATAGTGCAAAGCTTTCTCAGTTTAGAGACCAGGTAATACAGTCTTTGTATTTAACAACAGCAAAGCCAGAGCTTTGCTTTAGTACTCTTAGCCACATATAATATTCTCCTTGTAGGTAGCTCTGTGTGCAAAATCCATGTGTATGTAACAAGAATATGGTTGAATACACACATTTTTTTTTTTCCTGGTTCAGATAAGAGTTGTGAAACTTCTTTGCAGTCAGTTTAGATCAACTATCGATATGCTTATTCTCCTTAATTTTGTGGATCTCAGTCCTCAAACTACAAGATTACCCGCAGAGGTAAGTTAGGTGTGGATGAAGACTGAGAATTTAAGTTAACCACTCTATTTTACTACTTAACATAGTAATGGCTGACTTCTAGTTTTAACTGCATTTGCCTTGGTATAAACTTGCACAGTACCCATTTGTCTTATCTACAAATAATGTCTTAGTGTTAAATGACGAGTAGATCTTTGAGTAAAATCGGTTGAGATTTGAAGGAAAGATTGTTCTCTATGGTGATAGAAATGCAAGCACTTCCGTTTGTGGCTTTCCTTACTCTTTGTTCAGTTATATAGTGATACAAGGTAGCAGGGACAGCTCCATCTGCAATGGTTTAGTGCAAGGATTAACCTGCCTACTCCCCCAACACAAAAGCGAGGGGGAAAGTAACACACAAAACTCAGGGTTGAGATAGAGATACGAGTTTAATATAAGATATCAGCAAATCACAGTGCATAGTTACCTTAGCTAGTAACATAATTAATGTAATAGTACAATGTGTGATTGCCTTAGCTTAGCCTATTTGTAGAAGAAACACAGTGAAATACAGGAAAAAAACCCAGCATAAAACAGAATTCCAAAACCAGCAGTTACCTGACTCCCGCCCGTCTTGCCGCCATGCCTGCAGGAAAAGCCAACACCCAAGAAACCTGGAACCCAGAAGCAGTAACTGAACAAGTTACAATCTGAACTGCAAGCTCCGTAATACTTTGTTCCAGCCAGTAGCTTCATTTTTGAAGCTGGCATGAGTGTAACATGGTGTGAATAACAGCAGTAGATTTCACCTCAGCTCATGACAATCTGTCACAACTGTAGGTAGTGCAGCAGTGGTGGTGTTTGGAATTGCAAGTGGAGTCCGACATGGAAACAAGCTATGAATTTAAAGTTCTTTTGTTGTGCCTCTCCACTGGAACAACCTGCATGAAGTATGTCCCTGCTGCAGTGAGGACTTTTTTGGTTTTCTTTTAAAAAGTGTCTGTGATTGTAATTAATAATAGTGTCCTGAGTAGTAGAAGTTATCCGTGGAATTTCATTTACTGAATCTATCATCTTTGCACACCATATTTATAGCTCAGTCAACAGTTACAGGGCATGGAGGCCAAACACTGTCAGGAAAAATGTCAGGGCGCTCTGAATTGCTAGAGGTTTATTAGATACATACTTGGAGGTCTGAATGCAGCATGCCATACTCTGGCAGAACCTGGCAGTAGGTGTCTTGGTAAACATTATAAAAACAAGGGAGATAGTTCTTTCAGTTGGAGTACTCAGCATTTACCTCATGTAGCGTGCTCATATGCAGTATCCACTTAAACTCATGTTACAGAAGGTACTTTCATACCTTGGTATCAAATTTGTAGTGATTGTTTCTGAGCATACTCTTATGTATGGAAGAAGTTAACTGCTTCAGCAAATATAAATCTTAATTTTGAAGAGAAGATTGGTTCTTTGTTATTAGAAATATTAACAAGTGTCTGGACTCTGGAGTTTTGAGGAGATTCCCAAACCTTTTAGAGGATAATGTGAAGGCTGGTGTTTGATACATATTAAGTAGTCAGCTGATCTTGCCAGACTGCTGTCAGCATCGACATTTTAGATAAACCTGAAACCACAAAAGTTTTAGCCTCTGGTGGTGTGACATATAGTTGTCACGCAGCAATTATGATTATTATGTGTTTTTCCTCTCTAAATATGCATCCATTTCTTGTTTAATTTCTTGCATAAGCAAGAGGTTATTTTCAGACCTCAATCTTAGCTTGTTACAATCCTGCTGGGCTTGGCACCTTGCACAAAGGAAGCTGTGCCGGTATCTTAATTGAGGAAAAAGCTTCGTATTTGAAGTAAATGGCACTGTCTGTTTAGGTAATTGTACTGGTTTTTGAAGGATCTCTTACATTCTCAACAGATACATCTTTCTGAAGTAGATTCAATTCCAAGATAATAGTATCTCCTTTTGAATATTTAAAAAAATTCTGAAATATGACACTTGGGATTGTACTGGTGCTCTCCTGTGTAGTGAGACAAAGTCCATGATGTGGTTATGGTATGAGTGATGTGCATAGTGATGAAGGGTTCCTACTATAGAGCGGTGTCTCTACAGCCAGTGATTTGAAACAGATGAGGGATAAAAGAACATATCTGAAGAGCTAGATACAATCCGTATTCAAAAGCTGCCTGCATTCATAAAGTTACACGCTCTTTCTGATGAAATGTCAGCTTATCACATGCATCAAATTCTAAGTGAAAAAGATGATGTCGTAAAGCCTTTGTCATAGCACTAATATAAATATTTTTGAAATAGATGGAAAGTCAATTGATTCTTCTAAAGAAAGATGTGAGTAAAAGTTTCCTCAAAGTTTGGACAGTGGAGTGTGTGCTCTGCTTGTTTCAGCAAAAGTTTTATTTCTTAGAATTCATTGAATTTAAGAGGTTATACTGAATATAAACCTTTATTTTTTTCTTTGTTGTTTCAATACTAAACTAATAGAGTCCTTATCACTTGCTTATGTGTTTACTGTAATAATTAAAGCCTAGGTATGTAAGAAACCTAAAGCAGTTCATTGAGATCTAGATCTGAATAAACTCACAGGAGGCTAACATGAGTTAATGTGTAAATGCTGCCTGGAGTACTGTTTTATGTTTTCTTATATCACGTTTTATATATAATAATATACTATTTTGTTGTATAATGTTGATTACACACATCTACTAAGAACAGTATTGAAGACCTAGGAAAGAAATAATTGGTTGTAATTAATTCTTGATTTCTTAGGAAATTTACAGAAGTGACAGTGGCTTAGAGTTGTATGTGGTGCTGCTTCTGTAGAAGTAAGCCAGAGTGAGCTACAAAACCGCAAAATTATCTCAGATCTTTTATCTGACTCAGTGTCATAGTTTCAGAATCTGTCACTTTTGCGGTTTCACATAGTGATGTAATCTGGGATTCACACTACATGGCCATATATTTTTCACACAGCTTCTTTCCTAAATAATTCAAAGTTTCCTGGTACATTCAAATTCCAATCGTTGTGGAAATTCCAAGACTATTACTGTCTTATAAATATTGTCAACCTTTGATTGACTATATGAAAACTGTTGGGGAGGGGAAAAGGGAAAAAAAACTGCGAATACAGGATGGTGGTAGATAAGAAACATAACTGCTGGATGGCGTCAAAAACAGATGGGAACACAAGACAAAAAAAGAAACAAAAACCCAAACAACAACAACAACAAAAAAAACAAACCACTAAAATTTAGCAGGCCAACAGCAACAAAAAAATCCAACCCAAATACCCCAAAACCCTGCCCAAACCAAAAAGCCTCAAACTTGCAGAGATAGATCAGTATTGGTATTTTTGTCATGTCATATTTCAATTATGGCCAACCTGTCTAGCGGATTTGTAGCAATAGGTTTCCTGTGTGGGTTTCTTGTACTAGCATTGATATGTTTTGAATACAGTAGCAATGATTAGCAGCTTGAATTCTGCTTTGAATCTCATGTCTGGTAATGTGTTTTGGGGTGATAAATTTAAGAGATTATAGTTCCAAGCTATCTGCTTGCCACATACTTTTGTAAGAGATTACTGGCTCCACAGCAGAAGCAGTAGAAATCACAGCTTGTGCTGTGACCAGTGGCAGCTGAGGAGTAGCCACCGTTCATCTCTTGCTGCCTTCTGTAAAATACTGGCATCTAATGGAACACTGGATAGGGAAGTTGTAGGGAGAGGACTTCACTGTAGAAAAATCCAACAGTTTATGAGTCAGTATGTTTTGTTTTAAATTTTGCGTGTATCTAAGTGAATATGGTGCAAGTCTCTTTGTTTACAGTCTGAAAAGGTGACATACATCCATTTAAAGTTTTATGTTGATTCCTTGTGGCCCTACTTGAACTTTCTTTTGGCAACGTAGAAGGCTATTGTGTTTGTGGGTTATGTTTCTTTGCCCAGCTTGGTTGTTTGTTCAAAGCCAGCTGCATTCCACTCTTCAGTTTTTATTTAATTATTTTCTTAATTGAAAGTTGCATTTGGTGTTTGTTTTTGTGGGGTGTGGTGTTGTTTTTTTTTTTATTCTTCACTTTTTCCCCCCTGCATTAGTGTTGCCAGGAGTATATTTGTGCTATTAGGAATTGTTGTACTTGACATTTGATTTCCTCCAAAAAGATACTGTGGACTTCTGCAGTGCTTTCTTATTTTAGGTATTTGATTAGTTTCTTCAGTAAGCAATTAACAATCACTTCAAGTTAGAAATGTTAGAATTAGCATCTCAGCACTTACAAAGACAAGTTTATGTGCTTGGGTGCATGAAACATTTGCTCCAGAAATTTGTTGTTCTGGAATGCTTGCTATGTAGGCAGTGTGTGGGATGATAAGTCATAAGATGCAATGAGTAGTTTAAGTAACATTTTTGCTGACCTGTTATTTTCAATCAAAGTATAAAACAGATATTTCACTTATTTTTAACCACAGATATGCTTCATTTGGAAAGTAAAATAATATTGAATCTGTCTAAATTGTGATTTGCTATAGTATCATAGCAGTGAGTCATAGAATCATTTAGGTTGAAAAAGATGCTTAAGATGAAGTCCAACTGAGTCTCTTTTTAAATAGTTTTTGGTAAATTCTTATGTAATTGGCTAGATAGTGGCTCAGAGAATCAAATACTGCTTTAGTGTTTCTTAAATTTATTTGAGCTTTTCTGCCCCTCTCCAGTTCTCTCACAGTATTATATGTGAGATTGGTTTGTTAAATTGTTTTTGGTTGCCTTTTTATTTTTATGTTAGGGGTTGGAAGGGACCTCTGGAGATCATCTAATCCAACCCCCCTGCCAAGTCAAGTTCACCTAAAGCAGGTGCACAGGATGGCATCCAGGTGGGCTTTGAATGACTACAGAGACTCACCATCCTGTTCAGTGCCCAATGTAGAGAAGTTTGCCTTCATGTTTAGAAGAAACTTCCTGTGTTTGAGTTTGTGCCCATTACTTGCTTCTTGTCTTGTCACTGGGCAGGACTGAGAAAAGACAGGCCCCATCCTCCTGACACCCATCCTTTAAATATTTATAAGCATTGATAGGATCCCCGAAGAGATTGAAGGTGATCATTTGTAACAATGAGGACTATTAATACAGTGTGAAGAACTTACAAAGGCGATTTTGGGTTAGGGTTTGATTGAAAAGGCTGTTAGAAGAACTGATCTTCAGAACTCTTGTAAGTTGAACAAATAATCATCTGCTTGTATTAGAAATGTCAGCAGACATGTGAAGATAATGCTTGCTACTCTAAAAAGAAACGTTAGAACTGAATCATTTGTCCTTAAAATGTTTTGATTTTGAAACTTCTAGCTGGATACATATTTTGATGTAAAAAGCTTAATTTGTAGAAAATGTACTTCTGACTATGAAAGGGTTTTATTTTGTTCAGTTATTTGAAGTGTAGAACATAAATGTATTTGCAGAGATTAAGAGAAGTCAGATAATGGATTTTTACCATATTTCTTTTTCAGGAGCTGGTGAATCAGGCAAAAGCACAATTGTCAAACAAATGAAGTAAGTACAGCGAGATACTGCAATACAGGTTTTTTATTATTTGAATAAAGAATTGATACACTTTTTTCCTTCTGTAGGATTATCCATGAAGCTGGTTATTCAGAAGAAGAATGTAAACAGTACAAAGCTGTTGTCTACAGTAACACCATTCAGTCCATTATTGCTATCATTAGAGCAATGGGGAGGTTGAAGATAGACTTCGGTGATGCAACCAGGGCTGTGAGTATTGGAGTACACACACAGATTTACACCTGAAATTTCCATTGTTTTTCAATTTTTGTCCATTACTGTTTCCTGAAAAAATCTATTGATACCCAAAAATCTGTTGTAGGATATAAAGTTTGATTGAAAACTAAGCACCATCTTTACATGGCAAGGTGACCTACAGAGCAACCCACATTGGATTGATTTAGTTCAGCTACAGTTCTCCAAATTCTAAATTTGGAGAACTGAACATTTGAGTCTTAGGGATTTTCTTTAAAACATTGAATTATATACTCATGTCTTATTTGCATGTATTTATGGGCTGATACATTCTGTAAGTCATCTACGTTAGACATCTTCACGTTCCTTTAAAAAACACAGCTTAAATAGGTAAGCATCTAGCTGCTGTCTGCACTTCTTCATTTGGTCATAGGCACAGCAGTGCCCAAAACAGTTACAGCCTCTGAGCTTGATTCTATTTTGGAGTGATTTGCAGTGTGGAGGATTTTTCTTTTTTTCTCCTGAAGCAGAGACATGGGTATAACCTTGCTGCTGGTATCCCGTTTTTCTCCTAGTACCCCATGGGTCCTTTTTCTGCACCTTTTCTATCTCAATCGGTCTAATGCCCTGTATACAAACCCCTGGTGGGTCTGTTTGCTATTTCACCTCTTGAAGCTAGTTTGCAAAATGGATTGTTTTGGCTCATGGTTTCTCCAGTTCTAACCCTATGCTCTGATTACATCCGTGTCTGGCTATGAGGTCAAATGCTCTGAATCTCTCTATAATGTGCTTAGCTTAAGTGGTTTTGCTTGATCTCTAGTTACAGGAATGAGCTCTTGGGTACAGTGCTGAAATTGTTAGTTCGAATAGCATTGGAATTTAGCTCTGGATGTGTGCTTTTATTTTCTTTCCATATAAATCTGTGTCAGAATATGAAATGCTCCCCAGTACAGCTTTTGAAGCGGGAATTTAGGCACATGATGGCTGTCTTGCAGAAAATATGGAGGAAGCTTTGTTGCTGTTTGTGAATTGAAATAATTATGTAGGCTAGTCAGAGGGATATTTTGTCATAATGAAGTACCTTCCATTTTGTTAAGGTTGAATTACAGTTTGAGAGGGAAGGAGAGGTCTTGAAAAACAAGAAATGGTGTGTAAATTATTTGTTGATGACCAAGTCTTGTGTTCAAGAGGTTATTGATTGCTTATAAAGCAGTTTATAAGTATCTGAGAGTATACCTTCAGTGACCTTCTGAAATGCATGTTGTGAAGGCTTCTGGGGATTAATTGGCTGAGGCAGGAAATATAAAAATAGAATTATTTTTTTTCCTGAAAACCATTCCCCCAGACAGAACTAGTTTAGGCTTATCTACAGGTTCAAGTTAGTCAGGAAAATCTTCACAGGATGTTATGGGCAAATTTAGAGATTTAGGAAAGTCAGAAAATGGAAAAGTCTAAGCTACAAACAAGTTTTACCCCACTAAAACATGATCTGAGCAGAGAAGTAAGGGAACAGCAGGCTTTACTCATGGAAGTGAGATAGGAAATTGTTGATGATCCCTTGCTGAATTCCTCTGTGGAAGCAGTCTCCTGTAAGCAATATTGGATTGTTTGGACCCACGTAGCAAAAGTCCAAGGCAGGTGGAAAAGGTGCCGAAGTTAGAAGTGTCTCAAGACATGGCTTCCACAAGACAGAGGTTCATGGAAGTAGTGCTGCCTCAGCAGTGGCAAGGGAGAGTCCAACTCCTAGCATCTTCTTCAGCAGTAATAGCAACCGGGAAGTCAGACTGTGGTATGGTCTGAGAGTAACCAGGTCTGGGTGTTGCTGGCAGCTCTCTCAAATAGACCCAAGAACTTCCCAGGCTTGCAGATTTGTGCAGAATGGTGCAAAAGTGGGAAAGAACCATCCAAAAGCAGGGACAGTGCGAAAAACCAAGAGCCATGCAAAAGGCAGGAGCCATTTATGAGCAGGGATGGTCCAAAATGGGAATTCACCAAGTGGGAACTCTGTCATGGCAGGAAGTCTGTCAAGGTGGGAACATTGTGCCTTTTCCCTCACTCTATTTATGTTTTTTCCTAGACAAAGTGTCCATTTGTCATTTATAGTGGGAGCAAAGAACCCAGCCAACCACCATCCTGATTCTAGTGTGGGCTGCCACACAAGTCAGTGCATGTGTGGAAAAGGCACCTTTTGCTGTTCCCCCTTCCAAGCCCTTGGGGGTGGGGAGGAAAGCAGTTCTTCATGCCACCTTCTTGCCCCATTCAAACTTCCTAGAGACAGAAGAGGATGGGGGGGAGGGGGAAAGGAATTTGGAGTGCTCTACAACAATGCATTAGATGTGGTGGTTGCAAGGAAGACAGACTTCCATAAAATTATGTAAAGTTGTATCTGAAATCTAAATGTGATTTGCAGTTGTGAATTACTAATTTTCATTTTGCACTTTCAGTTATTATTTTGTGTACATACATTAATTATACCAAAAACCTTTTAAGTTGTAGATATAATCAAAGAAAATGAAGCATTTTCTAGTTACGTCTCTTTACATTTGTTTTTTACTGTTGTCTTCTCTTAAGACCAAAGTTTTCCAGAGGAGCAACAGTGTTTTACTGTGTCAGTTCAGTGCTGGTAGAGTGCAGTCATCTGTGGAGCCTGACAGTTAATGTTGGAAAGACAGATGGTAGACTCAAGTTACTCCTCTGTTTTCTCTTCCTGTGTATGTAGTAAGTTTGGGTGTTATCAGATAAAATGACGTACAAGATTTTGAGAGCTATTTTATTTATGATATCAACTTGAAATCATCTGACTTTCTTGACTTCAGAGAGCTATATAAATGATGAGGCAAACTTTTATCAGGGGTAATCTTAAAATAGCTGTTCATCTCTTTAGACTTAGGTAAAAATTCTTTTTTTCAGAGCAATCTTGCTATGGAGAATCAGTACTAGATTTTTGTCAATTGTAAAGTCAGAAATAGGAAAAGGAATTCAGAACTTGTATTATGCATCAGTCTCACTTGAAAACAAGTAAATAATATGCTTACTCTTGTTACAGCATAGCCTTTTTCATTTTATTCTCTTTCATTGTAATTTCGTGATTCTTTTGAGAGGGGAAGAAAAGTGCTCGAAATTGTAACTCTTGATGAAGACTGCTACATTCAGATTCTTCTCCTTAAATTTCTGAGGGAAACAAGCGAGGCAGTAAGTTTGTTCGGAAAATCATAGTCTTGTTTCTGTCACAAGACTAATGATAAAGCAGTGAGGTGAACGTTTTAAAAAACTGTTGAATTAAGGAAGCACAGACTACACCAGCAGCTTCAGTAATGGTTGTTCTGAAGACTGATGTCACTTCCATTGTCCTAAAAGGTGTTCCAGTAGTGATGTAGAGGCTGTACTTTGAGAGACCTTTAGTGAATGTGCTTTCAAGGACTATGGACCACTTTCTGCAATTAGCTAGAGAGGGTCAGGTTTTTTTTTTCATAATCTCATTTGTGGAATCAGGTAGAGAGAAGGTTAATTGTTTTTTTTTTTTCATAATCTAATTTATGGAACCTGGTATGAAAATAGTGATTCGTAGAAAGGAAGTGGCTTCATTCCAGAATAACCACAAAGCTATTAAGGGTTAATAATCAAAATAGAACTTAATCCTTGCATACAACCTCACCTGTGGTGTCTGTAGTACTTGCCATCCTTAGAAAAGGGGATATGGGGGTAGCAGACCACTTCTTATTTTAATGTTTAAGCTTCTAAAAATGCTGAAAATGACGTGTTCCACCTGCCGTTTCCCTTCCCTCCTTACCCATTTTAGGGTATGTAGAGATCAAAGCTATTTGAAATAGATTATATTTTGTATGTTTGAAAGTCAGACCATGTTAGGTATGAAACGGTGTAATTGTCTATGACAAAATTGACTTAGTTTCTGAGCTGTTTCCATCATGTGTCTGAATATATTTGCTCTTCAAGATCTGCTGCTTCTATGAGTTGTAGGTCCTTGGCATTTGCTCGCGCAATTAATATTCATTATTGTTTACGTTTCTTTTATCGGGGCTTATTGCTTAAATTATAATTCATGACTTCTGACTATCCATCCCTTTAATCTTTACTGCTGTGATCTTTCCTCTGATTATTGGTGGAATCCATTGAATTTTTGTTAGTTCTCTATGTACAGTAATCAGTATTGGGTTAATTTGAAAAATAGCCATTTTAAAATTAAACTACTCTAGCTTTCAAAAGACTTTTTGAACTATGTATTAGATACCGCTTGTTTGTGTATCTATATATATAGAGAGAATAGAATCAACCAGGTTGGAAGAGACCTCCAAGATCATCCAGTCCAACCTATCACCCAGCCCTATCCAGTCAGCTAGACCATGGCACTAAGTGCCTCATCCAGTCTTTTCTTGAACACCTCCAGGGACGGTGACTCCACCACCTCCCTGGGCAGCCCATTCCAATGAGCGATACCTATATAAATCACTTTGAGTATACATTGAGTTGACAGAACTGTAAGATTTTGATTTTTTTTTTTTTTTTTAAAAATCTGTGAATATCAGTATTAATTCATCTGCAAGCAATTTCCTTGTTAGCTATCATAGATATTGATTCTTTATGTCTGCAGTGGACAATATCTTTAGAACAATCACTGCTTTCTGTGCTTATCATGAAAATGTGGGTTTGTTTTTGTTTCTTTGTTTCCCCACAGCTTATTTTTTGACCAACAAAGGTGACAGAACCAGATTTTTCTACAGATTTGCATCTGTAACTTTGCTGGGTTTTGAGATAACTTTTTTTAATCCTTTCTTGAAGTACTTTCAGTTCCTAACTGATGTGCCTAAGCCTCTTTCCAATATCATCTGTTCTCTTAATTATTGTACAAATATTTTACATGCTCTGGGTAGTAGTTGGAAGCTACAAGTATGTTGATTTTTCTGGTTGGCGGCATACCTTGGCATCAGATCAGATACAGCTAATAACCAGGGTCAAGCAGCTACCCACAGGAGACTACTAATGTGGATCTCTTTCCTCTACCCAGCTGCTGTCTTCTGTTGCCAATGCCATAGAGGTCTAACTTTTAAAGTTTCTTTCCTCAGTCAAAATTTGGTGAAGGTAGACATCTGGTCAGATTCTGTTAAAGGACACTGGTGAATTGACATTCTGCACTCCATTAGCCTTACTGTCAAGGACAATCATTACATAAAGTCTGAAAATCTAGCATTTGTGTGCTCTTAAAAATCTTTTGTTTGTGTACTATCACATTACCAAGAAAACTTGGTCTCTGTAGAATAATCACAATAGTGGATAGTTGTAAGCGATTTACTTGGAAGGGCTTTAGGAAGTATTTTTTTTCCCCTGATGTCTGGGGAAGAAATGTTCATTTGTCACTTTCAAAGTTGTTTCTTGAAGCTTAAGCGATTAATATGTTTTCTTCAGTCAATCAGTATACATCTGCATTTCTGAAGGTTCTAGTATGTACTGAACCATTCTCTTTGGTTTGTGGTATTTGATAAGCAAATAAGGTTAACTTTACACTTGAGCACAAAATATGTTCCTGCATGTGTTTATCAGAATCTTAGTTCAGGTTATAAAAAAGAGCAGAAGCAGCTCTATTATCTAATGAGAAATTTGGTTTACTAGTTTGGTTTTTTTTTTTTATTGTTGAAAAATGTAGGAATTAATATCCTATGCAGAACACCAAATCCAATTGTTTTCCTTCAGATGTTTTTGTTTGGTTACATTCATGTTTACAAGAAAGCAACTCATCTCACCAGGCTCGATTGATGGACTGAGGTCAATTTGTATGAGATTCAACAAGGCCAAATGCAGGGTTCTGTACTTCAGTCACAATGACCCCATGAAACACTACAGGCTTGGGGCAGAGTGGCTGGAAAACTGCCTGGTGGAGAAAGACCTGGAGGTGCTGGTTGACAGCCTGATGAACGTGGACCAGAAGTGTGCCCAGGTGGCCCAGAAGGCCGACAGCATCCTAGCCTGTATCAGGAGTGGCGTGTCCAGCAGGAGTAGGGAAGTGATCATGCCTTGGTACCCAGCACTGGTGCGGCTACACCTTGAATACTGTGTTCAGTTTTGGGCCCCTCCTTACAGGAAGGAAAGGGTTTTTGTTGAAAGAGTGGTTAGGAACTGGAACAGGTTGCCCAGGGAGGTGGTAGAGTCAGAGTTCCTGAAAGTGTTTAAAAAACATGGAGACGTGGCATTTTGAGACGTGGTTTAGTGTCTTATCATGGTGTTGCGTTAATGGTTAGGCTTGATGATCTTGGAGGTATTTTCCAACCACAATGATTCTATGATTCTGTGACTTGCTGAATATAGTACTTAGGTGATAATGCTTCTCTTTTATTTCTCACTGTGTCTCCACTAAAGGATGATGCTCGTCAACTCTTTGTATTAGCTGGAGCAGCAGAAGAAGGATTTATGACTGCAGAGCTTGCTGGAGTTATCAAGAGACTGTGGAAAGACAGCGGGGTTCAAGCTTGTTTCAACAGATCTAGAGAATACCAGCTTAATGACTCTGCTGCCTAGTAAGTACTAAGTGACAAACAAGATACTTTCTGTCCTATAAGTAGCTAAAGAAATACAGGGGAAGTCTTACCATATGTGGAATTGTGCACTCATGTAGGTGGAAGATTTAGAAGTGTCTGAACAAAGGTATTGTCCGCTTGAGTCAAAATGCTCTCCCTCTAGACTTAAAGGTTGGAAAGGAAGAGATGTGTTGTAATTGTGAATGTGTTGTGTTCTGACCAGTTGTTTCATCCTCTTGAGGAAATTTGCTTTAAGGTTCTTTAATATGTTTATTACAAAAATAGGAATCAAGTACCTTCTCAGTTCAGGAAACTTGAGTATGTGATGTGAATCTACTGCTAAGGATACTATCGTAACAGAGTTTCTCCTTTAGTTCAACACTGATGCATTTCCTTTGTTAATTTAAGCCTCTCTTAGAAATATGTTGAGCAAAGCTAGCAATCAGGGTGTGTCTTCTATGCTAAAGTGGTTCATTAGAAAATAGTAAGGAATCAAGGGTGTGAGAAATAAGCTGTGATGCAGAAAGTAGTGGTAAGGCAATCAAGGAAGAGTCCATCAGGAGACAGGTAAGATGGTAAAGAATGGCATGGGAGTGATACTGTCCTTACTGGCAATTTTTTAAAAGATCTGTCATTCTGAATTAAGTTGTAGCATTTCAAGTTGATTTTCACTTTCATTAAAATAACTTGATTCTTTACAATAACTGCAGATAAAGAAACAATGTGGAGAGAGGTAACTGAGAAGACTACAGCCTGAGTAATGCAGTTACATTGTATTGACTAGTGATACTGATACTTCTAGCATGATAGTTACTTGCTTGCTGAAGTTATTCTAAGGGTAAAGAGGGTAGATGGCAACAAGCTGAGCTCACAGTGACAGCTCTCCTGGCTTTAAGAGATAACGCTTCTATAAACTGTCGTCTGTGTGGAGCACTTAATTTGGAGGATCACTGTTTTCTGGTAACATCCTTTGTTTTAGTTTATTGTATTGGATAACCTCTGCCTCCAATTTCCTGAGAGAGCTTCTAGCCATAGAATTACATCCTTAAAATTTCTAACTTGTGGTTATATTGAAAGAAGGACATTGTGGTGCCCTTGTATACTGTGGGAAAAGCACAAATAAGATTTGTATGGTTTTTAGAAAGGCTGGGCTTCTTGACCTGTATCACATCAATTTTGGCGATGTAAGTATATGCTATTGTTAAAACTGTGTGCAATTATAAATTATCAGTAGAAAGTTAATTGTTATTTATTAAGCATTTTCTTAACCACAGTAATTCTAGCCAAAACACTGCATTGTTCTTTCCACACCTTTTATCAAATCCAGGATAATTTGAGGCTTTGGTTATAGTTTACAGTAACTTGTAGTTCATTAGATGACAAAGCTGAAGAGGTTCTTCTGGTTAGCGCAATCAACACTGGTGTGTGAGGAGCCATGTGTGCATTTCAGGATTTAAAAAGAATTCTTAGTAGGGAAACTAGTTGCTTAAGTTTTCTTCTAGTCTGAAATACCTTTGTGTCTCTAAAGCTTGTGCCAAAACATTTTGGAGTTTTGAGGGGAATGTGTCATGTTCTATGTCTTATCTCAGAGAAAGCTATTGTATAAAATTCAAGCATAATCTAATGAATGGACATAGAACTTCTGTAATTATTATGTAATTATTTTATGAATAACTGAAAGCAGTATTTATTTTTACCTTCAGTTACTTGAACGACTTGGACAGGATAGCACAAACCAGCTACATTCCAACCCAACAGGATGTTCTCAGGACTAGAGTGAAAACTACAGGAATAGTGGAAACTCACTTTACTTTCAAAGATCTTCATTTTAAGTATGTACATCATGCTGCATGTTCATCTGTCTGTTAGGGTTTCTGTTAAGTTCTAGAAGCTGGGCTTTCAGTGATGTCATTTTAACAAATTTGTCGAGCTACAACTTTGATTTGTTTTTCTTTTTCTCTCCTCTCTGTTTTTCTGAAAATTCTTCATGCTTGGCTGAATTTTCTGAAGGGATCTGGGAGTTGTTGAAACTCCTGTAATGACTTGGAATAAATTTGCAGATATTTAGTAATAAATGGTTTGGTCTTATAGAAATGTTGTTGTAAGATATCTTCTATGTAAACTAAATCTCAAAATACCCGATTTTATGTCACGTTAAATGTCTGTTCTTTTACCCTTTGAATTCAGTTGGAGAGCTGGAGGCCTGTAAATGATTGGTGGTGTTGTATAAAAGTGTAAATCTATGTCCCTGAAGAACTGAATTAAAATGTGTTATACTTCTAAGAATGTGAGTCGTGTAAATCCCACACCACAGGAAACAAAATGATGTTGATATTTTGAACATTTATGTTTCAAAACTATTTATGATGAAAGCATAGGATAGTATAAATGTGATCATATTCTACCTCCTACTGATCAGAAAGAATAAGAAAAATCAGTAAAACCTTCATGGCATCTGCATTTAGATTGTGCAAACGCTGTCAGCGTGTCTATATATTATATTTTTAATATCTTAATGAAAAAGATATTTTTTCCATGTAATGCATAGCAAGTACTATAATGGGGTTGCTTCAGGGGTAGCTGTGGAAATGTATTTTGTTTCGGTATACAAAATTCATATTCATCCATAAAATAATAGCTGGTAAATGGGAGTGAATCTGAGGAGAGTAATCTCAGGAGAGGTCTTCAGTATTGTAAGAAACTATCAATTTTCTCGCTTGCTACTGTTTCTTGTTCAGTTCTCTATTGCAGATGGCTTTAAATTCTTCTAGGCTCTCAGTGAATTTATGTGCAGATAGCTACTTCCAGTCTGTACTGATTATTAGGATTGTTTTAAGGACCATCTGATTATACCTCTATAAAATGTGTAAATGTAAGACAGGCCTTTGGAAGTGTTCAGCTGTAATGCTGTACATTTAAACACATCTCCAACAGGTGCCTTAGGTAGACTTAACCAGTTATTAGAAGGGATTGAAGAAGTGTTCTCTTACATAACATAGCAGAGAACTTTTAAGATGAACTGAAGGAATAAAAGGCTTGATTATATCAAAATGAGGGGATGTAAACATAAGCTATGCAATATTTACTTCAGGTTTTCTTTGTTTCCTTTTCTTTCCTGTTTTACCATATGTTTAGGGTCTTTTGAGATTGAGACTTGTTTCAGCCTTCTCTGTAAAGCACTTGGCATAGCTTTGATTATCAATTCAATCTAAGATGCAAAGAGCAAGTCATCTTCATTCTGTTTCTATAGACTGTTTCAGAAGTGGAGTCTTCTTATTTGCTACTTTCGTGGTAGAAAAATGCCTTATTTTTGTTGAAGTGTTGTTCTATGATTTAATGAATTCTTATGGAAATTCAGGTCTTAGTACAAAATTATAAAACATTAGCATTAGAATTGACAGAAGTCATGACTAAAATTTAAGTTATTAATTATTAAGGTATACAAAATACCTTCCTATGAATACAGCTATCACTAATTTGAGAGCTAAGTAGGAGTAGGTGGATGACTTGCATTTAATAGGGTGATATTCAGAGACTTGCTCTCTAACATATCTCTGAAAGTAAGGAACACTTCTAAGGAATCCTTTTTTTAGATTATTAAATTCTAACAAATGATCTTTAAAGTGTTTTTAGGATAGCATTATTCTATTGTAGAATGTTAAAGGGGCAATGAGTGTTGTCACTTTCACAATAATATTACCCAAATAGAAGACTTCTTTAGAGATTATGATGTTTCTTACAGGCCGGACCTGTTTCCTTCTCTACTTATTTTTACCATTTGTTTTGTTGTTGTGGTGTGGAGGGTTTTTTTCATTGTTATTGTTTTGGCATTTTTTAAACAGTATCTCTGTAAATGCAATTTGCCTACTCATGTAGTGCACTAACATGAAATGGACAGGGTTTTTTTTCTACCTGTCCCCCCCACCTTTAATGAGTTTGTACTACCATGTGAGACTTTACAGATATGTATCATTTCTGTAAACACCCTACCTCAAAATAAAAAAAACAACAGGTCAGAGTCAGCCTTTAGCGAAACTGGGGCTGGAACAGGCAACTTGTGTAGCTTTAAAATGAAAGCAATCATAATAAATTATCTGGTGTCCTTTTGCCCCATAATCACAATTCGTATGTGCACTACAATGCTTGTTCCTTGCTTAAATAGCCTGGAAGAAGGATGACATAGGAAATCTGGCAACACTAGCTTTCAAAAATATGCTGGGCTAATGAAAGGCTCTTGTGTAACTCCCTAAGTTTGCACCATTGCAGATAAGCCATTCAGAAAGCTACCTACTTTTCGTGGTTTTTGAAAGGCTACTTTTTAACTAAAGGATTTTTGGGCCATGTTTTCTTTTGTCTCTTGCCATCTTAGTAACACTTGTGGTTTTTTGCATTAAGCAGTGCCATAGGGTATTGAACTAGGTGAGATCTATGCAGATGGATATTACAGTACTGTCATCAAACTAAGGTATTTAATTGCTCCTATTCCTTAAAACTGTCCACAAAAAACAAAAGGAGCAATTTTTCTTACTCGGTTTTTCTGTCTTGTGTTCTGTCCTGTCCTACAGTGAATGAGATTTACCTGTATGCCCTACTGGCTACTAGAACCCCTCAATTTGTTAGCCTTATTACTAAAATAATTCTGAATAATTTTATGGTGGAATACCCGTACAAGGGTATACAACTTCACAATTGTTATTCTAGTCTGGATTTCTTCTCCTTGCTCCTCATATGTCATTTTTGCCCAAGTAAGGCTTTTGTGATAGAGCTGGCCATTCTACCAACTAATGCAGAGAAGATGGAGATGTAGGAATCTGGTCTGTCTTTGTTCTTGCTCTCCTTTCTTTCTCTTCCCTTTTGAACATTTTTCATAGGTACAGAATTATAAGCTTTTTTTTTCTAGTGAAAATGTGGAAAAAGAGTTTGAATTATTTGTGAAACCCCCTGAAGACACAATCCAGGTCTCTTTTAGAAGGAGGTAGTTGCCTTTGCGTTTAAGTAGGAGGAAAAATAAAGTTTTTGAATGATGAGACTATTGACTAACATGGCAAGGGCAGTAACATTTGGATCATAGCAATGCAAATGCATAGTAGCCATTGTAGGGCTACGAGGATGATTAGGAGACTGGAGGACATGCCTTATGAGGAGAGGCTGAGGGACCTGGGACTTTTTAGTCTGGAGAAGAAAAGACTGAGAGGGGATTTATTAAATGTTTATAAACATCTCAGGGCTGGTCTCGGAGGTGGGAGACAGGCTCTTCTCACTTGCTTTCTGTGATAGGACAAGGAGCAGTGGGTGTAAGTTGCAGCACAATAGATTCCACCTTAACATAAGGGGGAACTTCTTTACTGCGCTGGAACAGGCTTCCCAGAGAGGTTGTGGAGTCTCCTTCTCTGGAGACTTTCAAGGCCTGTCTGGATGGATTCCTCTGTGATCTGTGCTAGATTGTGTGGTCCTGCTCTGGCAGGGGCATTGAATTCGATGATCTTCTTTGGTCCCTTCCAACCCCTAACATCCTCTGATCCTGTGTTTTGAAGCTGTAAGTCACTGCAAGAATTTTAGACAACAGGTGGCTTTTTGTCTCATAAAAAAAGAGACGTAGATGGAAAACAGTTTGTGTTCTCTGTCTTTGAGAAGATTTTGCAATGTATGTGTAACTTAATTTCAGGATACCAAGGTTTGCTGCTTTTTGTACTGTTGGATGGCCTTTTAAATAATTTAGCTAGCAGAGAAAAGCAAACCCATTCATATTGTGTTCATTTGCTGATCCTCTGCTGTTAAATTCTGGAATGTGGTCTTTACCTACTGCTCTATTTTTGCTACGCCTAAGAGTTCAGAACAGACAAGACTGACTTATANTGATGATCTTCTTTGATCCCTTCCAACCCCTAACATCCTCTGATCCTGTGTTTTGAAGCTGTAAGTCACTGCAAGAATTTTAGACAACAGGTGGCTTTTTGTCTCATAAAATAAGAGTTCAGAACAGACAAGACTGACTTATAGCTTATTTACTGGGGAGGAAAAAATGATTATTCCTGTTATATGTTGCTTATTTTGTTTATAAAGAGAATTTTGACAAAATTTATCTTAAAAAAATCTTATTGAAACACCAGCAGTCAAACAGATGAGGTTGCAGTTCTGTTTGGGGTGGAGAGAAGCTGAAACTCACCGGGATGTAGAGATTCCAGACTAAATTTGGAAAAGTGAAAAGATTTTTATGTATTTTTATTCAGTGTACTAAATCAACAATAATAAATTCAATGCTACTTTTATCCCACTTTCTATATATGTCCCCATACTAAAACAGGCAGAACTCTGCTTTTAAAGAGTCTTGCTTCTTTGATCAATACTTTCTTAGTTTAGACTAGAAGTCTAAATTTTCGTTTGCATTTACCTAACTGTGTATTTGTTTTATGGACTGCAATTAACTCTGCTAATAGGCCACTGCAATAATCAGTTTTGTTGAGCTTTTCTCTCTTCCTCATGTTTTGGAAAATGTTGTATAGGGAGGGTTTTGGTTATTTACACCGAGACACTAAACAGTAATGTATGTGGCAGATTTGTGATTAGACTTACATAGCTGAGACTTTCAGATTTTTTTGATGAACATTCAGAAAGCAAGAAATACAAAGCTTGATGTATGCTTTGCCCTTCTTCTTTTGCAGAATGTTTGATGTTGGAGGCCAGAGATCAGAGCGGAAGAAGTGGATTCATTGTTTTGAGGGTGTTACAGCAATTATATTTTGTGTGGCATTGAGTGATTATGATCTGGTTTTGGCTGAAGATGAGGAAATGGTAAGTATTTTAACACTGAAGCGAATAGTTGGTGTTTGGCAGAAACTAAATAAGTTTGAAAAGAAAGCTATAAATACATCTTTTCAAGTATTAGTGCTTTAGAAGATATACGGAGTTTGTGTAAAAAGTCTCAGAGAAATGATGACAGAATTCATGCTTTCGGGTTTCAAAGTATTTCCTCATTCCCAGAAGAAGCATGATGAGACAAGTATTCCTTTCAGCTACATGGTAGCACATTTTAAAGGCTGCCTAAATTAATGAGGATTTAGTCTCTTTATGGATACCAGAAGTATATAATTAGAAATTGCTTGACTTACCTCTTTCTACTTCATGTTTTGTTTTCCTTTTCTTCCTCAGTCTTCAGGTTTTTTCTCAGTGTTCATATGATCACTTCCTTAGTTGCAGAAATCTTGCTCTTCCTTTTCCCTTCTAACTCCCTCCATTCCTTCATCCTTTTTGAAGGAGTGACTCCTCCAATATCAGTATGCACAGAACGCATGCTTTTTCCTAAGTGGTTTAAAGTGGTGCTTATCTGTTGTGTGTCAAGAATGAGTGAACTCTGCTCTTCCTCATGTTCTGCAACTCCTTAAAAATATATTTTGAGGAGGAAAAAGGAATTAAAAAACTTTTCAATTCAAATGTAGTCTAAGAAGATCCTAGCTAAGCATCCTGCTGAAGTGACTGAAGCTTGGCCAGAGTACTTACACACTGAGTAATTTTGCTACAGAGTTAACAACTAGGGTAAGAAGGGGAAAAAAAAATCCAAAACCAACCTACTTACTGGGTTCTCTAGCTCTGTAGGTTTGGTGGTTTGTTTTTTCCTCTTACACTGGAATTTCAACTACACACTGAATTTAAATGTCAGTTTCCAGAAGGTTTAATCAGTATAAGACAGATTCAGGCAATTCAGTAACTTGTGTAGAACATCTGTAATGCAAAATATAAAACCACACCAAAAAAAATCTCGAGTGTTAAACAACTTAAACTTGGAAATAAGGGAGGAAAAAGCTGAAAACAATAGTTGTTTAAACCCTGCTTTTAAAAGTGTTCCTTGTAGTGGTCTTGGCTTCTCTGTATTTTTACTGTGATAAAATGTGATTCTGTATGATAGAAGCTTAGTTTTGTAACTTAGTTGGTTCATTTGTAACTAATCAAAAGTGTGTACACTGGTTTTATTACTAAAGTCTGATTAAATGCATCAATGCAATTTGTTTTTCTTTTTTCAATTACAGAATCGAATGCACGAGAGCATGAAACTGTTTGACAGTATCTGCAACAATAAATGGTTCACAGATACTTCTATAATTCTCTTCCTGAACAAGAAAGATCTTTTTGAAGAAAAAATCAAGAGGAGTCCCCTCACTATTTGCTACCCTGAATATGCAGGTATTGGGGTGGGAGTGGGATGCAGGTATCAAGGAATTTTTTATTAATGCATCTAAATTTTCTTTGTGAAGAAATCAGAAGTTTAATAGTGCCATGCATCTAAATTATTTAAATGAAGCAAAGTTGGAGGTGTTGTTTTTATGGATCACAGATGAAATAATTAATGCTAAGTCAGATTAATCTTTTTAGCCAGGTGAAGTAATGCTGGTCCACTGATAGCATGTAACTGTTGCATTCTTTTTAACCTATTTTATTTAGCCCCCTTCTCCCCTTCTTTTTTTTCCTGGGCTCCTCCCACTTTTATACTTGGATATAGTTTTTTTCACTAGCAGGAATCTCAGAGCATACATGAAAATTTACTTGAACAGTGTCACATGGATGTTATAGATATCACAGAATCCTAAAATAGCTTAGGTTGAGAGGCACCTCAGATCATTACTCTAACCTTCCTGCCATGGGCAGGGACACGTCAGTTATATTTGGCTTCTCAAGGTCTCAACCAACCTGGTCTGAAAATCCCCGGGAAGGAAACATCTGCAACCTCCTGGTGGATTAGCCTGTTGTGGAGTCTCACCTCCTTTGTACTGAAGAACTTCTTCCTAAGATCCAGGCTAAGCCTCCTCTCCCTCAGCTTCAAACCATTCCCCCTTGTCTGGTTGCTAGACAGCCTTATGAAAAGTCCCTCCCCAGCCTTTTTGCAGAATCCCTTCAGCTATTGGAAGTAGGTGGCCTATTTGTGAAACAGATAGCAAAAGAAGATGATGCCACTTAAAAAGCCTTTTCCTTTTTATGTATCATTTTCATTGTAACTAAAGGCAGCCTTTGAAATGAAGGAAATAAAATACCCTAACCTAGGGGACAGTGATGGATCACCAATGTCTGCCTTTGAAATAAATGAAAATGGTGTCTTCCTGCAGTTGTTGTTTGAATGAGTCACAGAATTATGTTGAAAAAGTCCTTAAGGTTATTGAGTCTTCAGTTCTGTTCCTAAAAATGTGTCCCAAAGGTTTTCTTCAAGATTTCTGTAACCTTAAATCAGTGACTGTGAAGTGACTCCTTTTCAGGTTTAGTCTGTTTCTTCCTTCAGAGATACAGTGTGCATCTTGTTATTGCTCAGTTGGAAACTTGCTTACTGAGGAATTTTCTCCTTCTAGGATCAAACACTTATGAAGAAGCAGCTGCTTACATTCAGTGTCAGTTTGAAGATCTGAACAAGAGGAAAGACACAAAGGAAATCTACACCCACTTCACATGTGCCACAGACACAAAAAATGTGCAGTTTGTTTTTGATGCTGTAACTGATGTCATTATCAAAAATAACCTTAAAGACTGTGGCCTCTTCTGAGAAACAGACAAAAAGGTTGTTAAAGGGTAAATGACATGCCAGAGAACAGGACTTAGGTATCTGGGATGTGCCTATGCTGTGTCAAACTTTCATAGATAAACTTACTTCTATTTTATTTCTAGGTTTGGAGAACTACTTCGCACAATTCTAATCTGATTCTTTTCAAGGTGAAAGAAATGACAAAATACATTGTGCTGAATGATAGATCAGTACTGTACTTGCCTGTTTTAACAGCTTTATTTATGTTTGTCTTGTAAATTTAAGTAATTAGTTAACTGGGAGATGTCAGCTGACTGTATGTACTTATGATTGTCGTAATGTATTTGTATAAACGTTGAGTGGAATATTTTAGTAACTTCATGTCCTCTAAAAATTTCCATGTTTTATGAAGATACCCTTAGAAGAGACAGACACTTTTTGCCTTTGGGTTATTTAAATCTCTTGTAAAATTAAATTTCCATTTCATCTTAAGGGTGCATGCTGCCTTATCCTTCTTGGTAATACTGTATATGACATTAAATTTTTTGATATTTAAACACAGCCTTGTACACCTTCTCAGAGTTAAAGGAAGCCTAACCAATAAAAGTTGTTTTTTGCCTTAAGTTTTGGGGGAAAAAAAAAAAACCTTTTTATAAATTTAAGATAAATGCAAAGATTATTTTTTAAATTTAAATGAAATCCAGTTTATGAAATCTGGACTTGCAGTCTGCAGGGTGTATGTGGCAACACTGAAACGGCAAATTTTAAGGTTCAGCTATCATTGAAGCTGATGTACATGTGAAAAGGAAGTCAGTAAAATCACTCATACCAAGAAAAAATTGTCTTTACTCAGTGGAGTGAATGGCATGGTTACCTTTGTGTTTTGTTTTGGTTTTTTGTGTATTTTTTTCCTAAGGACCATTAACAAAGGCTGGAGTTCAGAGTAATATTTTTTCTGCATAGTTATGAAGTAAATTCTTGTTCTCTTTAAACTTTTTGCTATTTTCTGGTAATAAAACTGGTTTGATAATACAGTAACCGTAGATATATCAAGTTCTCCCACAAGACATGGCAGAGTGGCTTCATAGACTGAAGTAATATCCTGATTGTCCAAAATATTGAAGATTAATAGTGTTTTAGTGACTTGCTAATGCTGATTTGATTCTTTAATTTCCTCTTTAATTAAAGTCTTACTATTTCTTTAAATAGCAAGTTTACAGAAAATGTTTTTTTTTTTTTTTCTTCTGGTTATGCTTTCATTATGTGATTTGCTATCCTAGGTGGTGTGTTTCATCCACTATCTTATGGATAGCACCAAAACTGTTGTTGTTTTTTTTTTTTTTTTAATAAAAATAGATTTTAAAATGAATAAGCTTCTATTTGTAAATAAGTTGATGGATGGTTCTCTTAAATGTATGTTACCTAGAAAATATGAAAGTAGCAAACTTTGATCCATGATTTTCTATAATTGTTAAAATATTTTCAGGCAGCTACAGTATACCATAAGTTCTTTGAGAAATAAAGAAGTCCTTGAACCCGTTGCTACTATCTATGTTCTTAGAATTCAACCAAATATTTAAGTCATTGTTCTATTATTTAATTCTTGACTATGTATGTGTTTCATTTAGGCCTCAGCTTGAGTAAATCTGCAGTTGTTGTTCTTTAATGCTTCCTTTGTTTCGTACAGAGTTGCTCAATGTGTTTCATCTGAAAGATCAGAAAGGAGATAACATGTTCCTGGAGGTTGTTCTGTGTATTCATACATTATGAACTCTCAGCAGTTATGGTGAGCTATCTGTATATCCTGGGCTGCTTTTGGTTGTGCTTTACAGTTCTGAGTACATAACTGATTTTAAATCTCATTGAACTTACTTTGTGGAAGTTGTATTTACACCTACGTTCAAGTTGGTTTTTGTACGTAATGTAAAACAAAAATTGGGATTAATCAAACTGCATAAATAAATCTAAATTTTGTGCCTTGCTTGAAAGAAATGTTTGTCATTAAATATGCTGATGAACATCTTTTTACATCCATCCTGTGCAGATAAGTAGGTAGTAAAAATGAGAAGACAGGAAGTCAAGAGTAAATTAAAATACTTTATGCAAGAAACAGTAAAATGAAAGTGAGCATAAATTAATGACTACTACTTAATCGGTATGTATTTTTTCTTTGCTATTGCTCCTGACAGCTTCAGTTAGAGAAGTTTGGGAATTATGTATCTGGTGTTTTCTGAAGTGTTTACATCTTAACGAAGAACAAAATGGAGAAGTACTTTTACTTGTAGTCCAGGCAGATGAAGTTGTCTGTTCTGACTGGATGAGTGGACAGCAGATGTGTTTTCTTACAGATTCTCTGCACTGGGTGATCAGTGTTTGTCCCAAGGTGAAAGTTGTAAGCCTAGACCCCTGCTTTGGGAAAAGCTCCAGGAGGATTTATGTGCAGTAGTGGTGGGAACCACAGACTTAGTTTTCCCTGCAGTAGTAATAAGGCTCCACTTCATTTTTGTTCTGTTAGGAAACTGCTTCTCAGAGCACTGCAGAAAATAGTGGAAATCCTGCAGGTCCACCACTGTCTGAGGAGTCTGGACCCTTGGTCGTCTGAGACTCCATTCTCTTTGATTCCCCATTCCTGTCATTTCTTCATTCAAAGTAAAGAACTACTAACTTAGATATTCCTCTGCATTATCTTAAATACTCTTAATTTAGTATATATGGGAAATTAAAACCTTAGGGAGGCTTTTCCAGCCCCTGTGGTCTCTTCTAAGTATATTGTCTGTGGTTGAAGACTCAGTAAAATGCAGCCATCTTTAAGTATTTTAAGGGGGCTTAACTGTGAGGACATGTAGGTTGGAAGATGTGATATGTTACTTCACCTGTTAAATTTGGAAGAAGCTTGATGTTAAGTAATTTCTTAGTAACTACTACAACAGGGTCTGGGATCATACCAGGAAACAGAGCAGCATTTGGTTGGATTGCAGTGTCTGTTTGGGTGTACACAATGGGCAGCTTCGTGATTTTAATTTTGCATAAAACCTCAGAGAACAAAAGACATCAATCTGTGGTGTGCTGAACAGCCTAATGGCTCCTCTGTGTTTAGAATCTGAGAAAATGAAAGGATGAGTTTCTGTTGGAAATCAAGCAAAAAGGAAACCCTACCAAGATACTAGCTGTCCTACTGTGTGGATGTCTCTTGAAGTTATTATACTTCATATTATTAACTAAGAGCCTGTGGGTTTAAGAGTTATGCCAGGATTCTCAACTTCTCAACTATTTCATTTTGGAGAAAAAGTGTAGAAGATGCAGCAAGAGGCTGAAAGTGGCTTCTCACTGGAAGTGGAGAGAGTGCACTCCCAGGCTGTGAATGAGCAAAATGAGACTGGGAAAGGATAACTTAATTACCAGTCATTAGCTATACTAGTGTCTGTAGTGTTTCAAACACTCAGTATTTATGGACTCTGAATAACAGAAATATTAACATTTCAGTTGCACAGGTGCAGGAGAACCATTTCCACTTCTGTCTTTGGTGTTCTTGCAAAGAAGCTGCCTTGGCATGGAAACCAGGAGAAGAATTTCAATCAGTTGTTTCCAAGGCTGTATTAAAAAAGTTAATGAGTTAAAATTCATTTATCAAGCTCATCTTCCATAGCATATGTAGGAGTAGTGCTTTTCAAAGTTGGTCATGGTTTCACTCAAGGCATTTCTGGTTGTTTAGCTCTGCATGTGGGCTGCTTTTGTGTGTGTGTGTGTGTGACTGTTACCTGACACAGATCTGGATTATATTTTATTAACAGATTGCTTGGATTAAGGCATAATTAGGATTATATTTTTAAAGTGCTAACAGTGGGCTGAGATCCATGTTGGATGGTGTAAAGCAACACCATTTTTTATTATACTCCCTTCTGTTTACTGCACTGGGCTTGGACTCAATGACCTTTGGAGGTCCCTTCCAGAAGGAGGTAACAGGAAAGGCAGTGAGTAGATCTTGGGGAAGAGGAAGCAGCTGGTAATGTCAGTGATTGCAGGATTCATAGCTGAAAGATAAGACTTCAACATCTCTCTTCTGAATGCTATTTTTAATGATCTGAAGAGGAAGCAGATGGAAAGAGACTATCAGATCTGTACGACGTGGAAAGATAAAGAATCAGTCCTTTTAAAGCAATATATAACCCTTACGGATAGATCTTCTGTAACGGTCTCCATATATGATGATCATATGGACCTAAGTGCAGCCTCAGGCTGTGTATAATGCAACCCTATGCTGTATGTACAATCAGCAGAGGTTTTGTGATGTGTTTCTAAGTCTTTGTGCACAGCTATCACCTGTATCGTGTGTGTCTATACTGGGACTGGTACTTCTGAAAGCACAGTTGTCAGTCATTGTTACCCTGCTCATTCCATGGAAAAAGGCCTTGTGAGCAGTCACCTGAGGGCTTGCTAACCTTAGGTATAACGCTGTACGTTCAGCGGTATCAGGCCAGTTCATTAGCGCACCTTGGCATCGGCTGACGGTACCTGTGAGCCTGACCCCGTAACACCGGAGGCCGTAACCAGACCATCCCTCCTCCAGGGCCACTGCCCCCCTATCCCCCCGCCCGCCTCTCAGGGGCTGGCCCGGCGCTCCCTCGCTCCGCCTGCCGAGGCTTCTAGCCGGGTCACGCTGCCCGGGCAGGGGCCTGACCTTCTGGTAGCGGCCGCGGCCCTGAGGGGGCGGCGCGCGCCCAACCGACTGCGCCTGGGCGGCGCGAGTGAGGGAACGGATCCCCGCTGGCGCCATGACCCGGCCCGGCCCGGCCCGGCCCGGCGACGAGGGGCAGGGGTACGAGCAAGGCTCGGCGGGGCCGGGCCGGGCCACTGTGCCTCGGCATTCGCTGCTGGACGACGGTCAGCATGAAGTGAATCGCACGCAGCTGCGCGCAGGCCTAACCTCAGCTCACCAGCCGCCAGCATCTCTGGCCCATGTATTTTCTGGCAGATGTGCTTACCAAGCTGCTCACCATCATTACCAGCAGCCTTGGCTACCCAGGGAGATCCCAATTGAATGGAGGCTAGCAAATGTGGCACCTTGCTCTACAGCAAGGGCCAGAAGGACGATCCAGGGAACTACAGGCCTGTCAGTCTCACCTTGGTGTCAGGGGAGGTTATGGAGCAGATCGTCTTGAGTGCCATCACACGGCACTTAAAAGACAATCAGGCCCAGTCAGCAGGGGTTTATGAAAGGTCCTGCCTGACTAATCTGATCTGATCCTGCCTAATGGATGAGGGAAGGACTGTGGACTTGTCTACCTGGAGTTTAGTAAAGCCTTTGACACCATCTTCCACACATTCTCCTTCAGAAACTCCTGGCACAAGGCTTGGGTAAGTGCACTTTGCATCGGATTAAAAGCTGCCTGATGTCTGGCCCCAAAGACTAGTGGTGAATGGAGTTAAGTCTGGTTGGTGCCCAGTCACCAGTGGTGTCCTCCAGGGTTCTGTACTGGAACCTGCCCTCTTAAATATCTTTATCAATGATCTGAACGAGGGTTTGAGTGCACCTTCACTAAGTTTGCAGATGACAGCAAGCTTGATGGCTGTGTCAATATGTGAGAGGGCAGGGAAGCTTTACAATGGTATCTGGACAGCTTAGGCCAATGGGCTAATGCTAATTGTATGAAATTCATCAAGGCCAAGTACCAGGTAGTCCACCTGGGTCACGACAAGCCCATAGTAAGCTACAGACTTGGAGATATGTGGTTGGAAAGCTGTGACTCTTAGAGGGACCTGAGGATATTGGTTGAGAGTTGACTGAATATGAGTCAGCAGTGTGTCCAGGTGGCCAAGAAAACCAATGGCACCCTGGCTTGTATTAGAAACACTGGCCAGCAGGGACAGGGAGGTGATCATCCCTCTGTACTCAGCACTGGTGAGGCCACACCTCAAGTACTGTGTTTAGCTCTGGGCCTATTAAGAAGGGATTTGAGTCTAGGTTAGAAGTGAATTGTAATGAGGCTGATATAAAAATCATTAAATAGTTTATTAAGTATATATATTTTCCCCAAACTTGTTTACAGTTAACACACACAAATTCTATTATGTGGTTGGTAAAACTAATTTTGCAAAATGTATCTATACAGTCCGATTAAATGATTTAGGAAAGGTGTTTAGAAAACATACATGACTGGAGTCTTGCAGCACAAACTGCCGCTTAAAGGTTAAGCACAAACTTGAGAAAAGAGAGTTAGTTTATGCGCTGGTCCCAGCCACGTGGTGGCTTTCCATGTGGTGATGGTGCAGCAGGGGTTTGCGGCTTGTGTAGCTCAGTCTGAGCACGTTGTCTGAGAAGGCCCGTGGATATGAGATGAGGCCTCTTTGGCTCTCAGGAAGTCATTAGAGTGGTCATCCACCTGGGCATAACGGGATTCAGGTTTGCGGACTGGAGCGGCTTGATCGGGTGCTGTGTATAGCAAGGAGTCGGCCCTCAGGCTGGAGTGGTGGGCCAGTAGTTCCGTGTGTCGCAGCTTGTTACTAGGCCGTTGCTGGGTCATTGCCTAGACTCGTCGACTTGACCAGAGTCAGACAGACTCGAGTTTGGCTGAGTTCAAGTGGACAGCTGCATCCCAGTGTGGCGCAAGCCATTCCGGTCCCTCAGCTCGGTGCAGGAGACCGGCAGGGTCAGGACTGCCAGTCATAGGGAAGGCAAGTCCCCAGCTAGGTACTGTGCAAAGTGTGGCACACAAAGGCATGCAAAGCAAACGGGTAGTGAACAAAACAAAATCATCAGCAGCAAACAAACAAGTTTGCTAGTTTTTTAAGCATTTTGACAAGTGTCTTTGCTCAATAGCAACAGATAAAAACACCCCTAGAACCAATCCAAAGTTATTTCTCCAAAAAAGGGAGATGTACATGCCTAGCATCCATGACCTGTGTTTACCAAATAACAAAGCAGGCTGCGAAACAAGGCCAACTATGGTGTCTGTGATAAGACTGAGAGGCGCCAAGGCTTTTGTCTACTCTCCTGTGCTGCTTCTACCTGGGTAGAAAAAGTGGGGTGGGAGGGGGCACCAAGGTGATTATTCAAGTAGGTGTTCAGGACATGTCATGGATATGTATCCTAGGTATAATTGGGACCTTCCACCACAGGACTGACACTGGAGAGTTAGAGTGTGTCTAGAGAAGGGTAATGAGGCCTGTGAAGGGCCTGGAGCACATGCCATATGAAGAACATCTGAGGGAGCTGGGATTGTTCAGTCTGGAGGAGGCTGCCGAATGACCTCATCACTCTCTGCAACTACCTCTCCCTCTCTGGAGATATTCAAGAGCTGCCCACGTGTGTTGCTGTGTGATCCTGCTCTGGTAGGGCAGTTGGAACACAGGATCTTCTGAGATCCCTTCCAGTCCCTAGCATTCTGTGATTCTGTGACACCTGAAGGGATGTTAGAGTGAGGAGGGGGCCAACCTCTTCTCCATAGTGACAAGCGACAGGACCAGAGGAAATGTCGAAAAGCTGCATCCCAAGAGCTTTGGGACCTCCTTGGCAGAGTGCCATGGGAGA
>WAAF01016011.1:0-20670 GCA_013400475.1 Tricholaema leucomelas
GGAAATTTGCATGAAGCTTATATTTACATCTGACACAATGTACAATCAGATATTTACAGTATGTACAGTTATAGACAGAAATAGACAAGGTAAAAAGGTAATACAGAAACCCAACTCCCCTCCCAGAAACTTGAGTCCCCAGGAGGGGCTCCCAACCACCCCCTCACCTTCCCCCTAACCCTCTCAACCTTCCCCCAGTCACAAGCAAGAATGGAGGTTCGGCCAGGGGGGTTAAGAAGCAAAGGTGGATCAGCAAAAAGAAAATGGAGGGTGAGGTTAGAGGGTGAGGTGGAGTTCAGCCAACAGCCCTGAGCTCCCCAGCAGACGAAGAGCCAAGAGCAAAGCCGAGAGTGAAGTGACTTTATCTATGTTTTCCTTTCCTTTTTACACATCTCAGCAAGACCATGAGTGAAGTAGACATCACCATTGTTTTCATTTCACAGCCTATGATCTAATCCTTCTCACCAAAACATTCTAGCTAGCTTCAAACTAGTACAACTTCTTAAAGTCATCACACTTGAGTTTCTCATACATAATGTTAAAATTATTATAAAATCAAAAATTGTAAGATCTAAGATCACACACGACAGAAATACCAGTCTGACATGAATAAAATTCAAAACAAGAGTTAGACACCTGGCTCTTAGGTAAGATTACTCTTATTAAATCTGTAGATAAAGCAGAAGAAGTAACACTTCCATTTCCTGTAATGTTACTGGTAAATGTTCCTGTAATGTTACTTGTAACACTAAACCAAATATAGCCAAGGATATAATCCCCCCAACTCCAAAAAAATGGATGCAAGTTCAGATTTGATCTTATTCAAAATGAAATTAAACAAAAGGTAACCAATTTTAGCTTTGAGCCAATTATACACCAGAAAGCAGAAAACAGGCCACACAATAGCCCCCACTAAGTAAAATAGCTTCATTAGCTTCATTCTGATTCCCAGAATTAATTAACAATCACTCAAAATCAATTTGTCCCAGGTTGGAGTGCCAAAATAAAAGATGTGGTGGTTTGAGTGTTACCCACCCCTCCATACTTTGGAAATCACCCAGACTAGATTCAGCCAGCTCTGGAAATCTGAATGAAACTTATATTTACAGCTTAGCACAATATACAAGCAGATATTTACAGTACATACATTTATATACAGAAATATACAAGGTAAAAGGTAATACAGAAATACAACAGCCCTCCCAGAAACCTGAGTCCCCAGGAGAGGCTCTCAGACACCCCTTCCACCTTCTCCCACCCCTCTCAACCTTACCCTAGTCCCAAGGAAGAATGGAGGTTCGGCCAGAGGGCTAGGAAGCAAAGTAGATTAATCAGAGAGACAGCAGAGAACGACTCTATGTTTGGATTATTGTTCTTTATCTCTCAGTAAGTCTGTGAGTGAAGTAGACATCAGCAATGCTTCTCTTTCATAGCCTGTGATCTAATCCTTCTCACCAAAACAAAATAGCTTCAAACTAGAACACATAAGCTCTAGGAACCTTCTAGACTACTTTTTCTCTGCTGTGTTAAAAGTCCCAGCAGATGTCTGTCAGGTTAAAGTCACCCACAAGAACAAGGGCAGGTCATCCTGAGGCAGCATCCAGATGCTTAAAGAATAATAAATCAACCTCTTCTTCCTGGTTAGGTGGTCTATAACAGACTCTAACAAGGTTGTGAGTTGGCTTTCCCCCTAATTCCTACCCACAGGGACTCAACTTGATCATCTTTAATCTTCCATGACATCCAAAGCATCCTAATATATATGCCCACTCCTCCACCCCTTCTCCCTTGCCTGTCTCTCCTGAAGAGTCTGTAGCTGTTGATTACAGTGCTCCAGTTGTGAGAGTCATTCCACCCCATTTCTGTGATGGCAATAACATCATAGTTTTCCTCTTGTACCAAGGCTTCCAGCTCCTCTTGTTTATTACTCCTACTGTGTGCATTAGTGCACATACATTTCAGCTGGGCTGCTGGTTTTACCCCTATCTCTGGCCTACCACTCTCAGCCTCCTTTGGTTTGTCTCTAGATGTGTTTGACCCCCTCCCCCTTCCAGCATAGTTTAAAGCCCTTTCAACATGCCCCACCAGCTCAGGTGCCAGGATCTTTTTCCCCCTCTGAGACAGATGTACTTCATCTGTCGCTTTAACTCAGTGCATGCTGAAATTCCCCTGCATTGTTGGGTTTTCTTCTCAATTTCAAAAATTTAAGAAACAAGAATTAAAGGCTTTATTCCACAAATAAAAGCTACACTTGTGACAGAGGCTGCTTACTCAACTAGCTGTCTTCAAATTGCAACCCTGGCCAGAAAGCAGCACTCTTAGCTGAAGATTTGAACTGGTTTGTCTACCATGTCAGCGAGCCACCCAACACAATGCTGACATCACAAGCATGGCAAAGCTTAGCTGTGTACTCCATCCTCCCAGCTACCAAGTGAAAAGAACCAAAATCAAACAATACACAGGCCAGGGCCTGCAATTTCCTTGGCTGACTCAGGCCCCTGAGACATCTGAAACTGCTGTGCGAAGAAAGAGCTTTTCCTTACCTTACAACTGACCCAGCAGTATGACATCACAAAAGGCTGCAGAAGCCAGCTGCAGGCTCCTAATGGACTGGCTCAGATATAGCCACTGGGCATGTCACAAGCAGAGACAAATTTCAGCTGCGTACCCTGGCCTCTCAACTAGCAAGCCAACTAGGATGATACCAGGAGCTCCAAGCAGGTCCCTGAGACACCCTAAAGTGCTGCACAAAGCAGATGCCTCAGCTGCCCATATCACCAACACCGGACATCAAGAAAGGCCAAAATTGACAGTAGATATTTATATAGTAAAGTGCATTTGCTACACCTCCTGTCAATACCTGCTGATCACCCACTGCTCAGTGTCTTACTTGATTCACACTGAGGGTCCAGATTCTCGTAATTCACTGTGCATGCTCATAGGGTTTTATTCTGGGCAGCTAGGAGGTATGGTCTGTAACATTACAATGAGGCTGGTCTAGTTTAGGACACTATTTTCCAGCCCAAGCTGACTTCTCTCTTCAGTAGCACTTTTTACATACTTGTCTAGGATTTTTCAGCTCTCAAGGACATCCTAATTAGAAGTCTCTTTCTTCATTGTTCCACCTGGTTTTCTAAAAGCTCAGTGTAACAGTAACCAACAAACAATTCCCCCCTTTGAGACTTTCAAGAATTTATTTCTTGGGAATCTCACTTTTGTGCTCTTCATTGAGAATGATAATATTTAGTTTCCCTGAAGTTAATTATCTGTGGAAATTGGTTGAATTCTTATTCTCTACAAGGCTAAGGGAGGAGTCATAAATCATTGAAGTGATTTTTCCTGGCAAATGCTACTCATTTGTCTTTTTAGGCTCTGATTCATCCTTTTCACCTACCAACTATATGGTGGTCTCCAGAGGGTATGTAGGCCCCACTTGATGCCCACTATTTTGGATAAATTTTACACAACACCAGGTCCTCTTTCTGAAGACATTTCCAGTGGAACTCTGTGTATGAGCATTATCTCTTTGAACAATACTTTTGCTACTTTCCCAACTTTGTTGGTGTGACACAGAAAGGCTTCAGGCCATCCTGAAAAAGTGTGAACAACTACAAATAAGTGCTTGTCAATATTCTTCTGTTGTGAAGCCTCCTTCTACCCCTCTAGCAGGAAGTTTCTTCTGATTTTTTTTTTTTTTAAATTATTCCTAGCACAGATTGTACACTTTTACCAACTGGTATAATCACAACGACTACAGCAATCTTTTGATTGTCTTCATTAAAGCTTCAGCTCCCATAGGTGCATTCCATTAATTCTGTACACTGTCCAACTGGCATTCTGTACAGATATTAGAATCATAGAATCATTAAGATTGAAAAAGACCTTTAAAACTGGGAGGTGTCCCTGCTCTCTGTAAGGGGGATTGGATAAGATTAGCCTTGGAGTCTCTTTCTGCCCAATGCAATTGGTAAACCTGTGAACAATCAAGTCCAACAATGCTGACAACTCCAAGGCTCAGGTTGGAGCAATCAGTTCAGCTTTCTGAATGAATGAGTTTGCTGGAATGACCTTGATGTCATTCTCTATGATGAACATGGCATACTCAATCTTTTGTCGTCCCTTTATTAGAAAGATGCTTCCATCAGTATGTTATAGAACAGCTCAGTAATTAGTTCAAAATGTGAGAATGGTTCAGAGAGACAAAAGCTTTAGCTAAGTCAAGAAAAAACTATTCCAAGGGGTCTGTGCTGTCTTTTTGCATTCCTAATTAGTAGTGTGGCAGGTACAGCAACCCTGAAAGGCACAAAAGCCTGACAGAAATATCGTTGAGGCTTGCTAAGAGCTGCTAAAGGTCAGCTTGACCTCTTGCAGACAGTTAGCATACATTAAGTAGCACCTACAGGCCCAAAAGCTCTCACCTTGCTTTTGTGTTGTTTGAAGGACTCAGACCTCAAGCTAATTAGAAACTGATCACAGTGCACGCTCTCGTTAGGGTATGGATAGAGTCCCACTATAGAGAGGTTCTCCTCTCCCTCTGCTCAGCCCTAGTGAGTCTGTGTCTGGAATATTGTACCCAGTTCTCAGCTGCTCAGTTCAAAAAGAACCTTAGGGAACTGCTTGAAAGAGTCCAGCACAGAGCCACCAAGCTGCTGAAGGCAGTGGAACATCTCCCAGGCTGAGAGAGGTGGGGCTCTTTAGCTTGCAGCAGAGGAGCCTGAGGACTGTTCTCACTCCTGGTGATAAAGATGTGCAGAGATGGAGCCAAGCTCTGCTCAGGGATGCCCAAGGACAGGACAAGGGGCAACATGGGCAAGCTTTTCTGGAGACATTCCAAACCCACCTGGATACGTTCTTATGCGACCTGCCCTGGGTGGTCCTGGCAGGGAGGTTGGAATCAATGATTTCCAGAGGTCACTTCCAACCCCTATCGTTCTGTGATTCTGTGGTGTCATGATAAATAATATCCACCTCACCCCTCTCATCCTCCAAGGCAATCACCACCTTCCAGACAGCTATCAGCTGCACGAGGCATGATTTCCCCCTTTGTAAACCCATACTGCCTACTCCCTAAGATAGAAGATCATCTAGATATGATAAAATGTCACAATAGCCTCATTCAACTAGCAGCTGCCTTTAGCACAGGAGCAGTTTAGTGTCCATTCATGTGCTGGGGAAAGAGGCACTGCTGTATGTCTCAGGAGCACTGATGTATGCAACCCATTCTGTGACTCTCACTCCAGCCACTGGCCCAGCTGGCAATCCACCAGACTGTGAGGACTGGCTGATTAGCTCTGGTCTTTGAAGGCAGGAATGAACATTAACTGCATAGCTCTGAAAATCGGAAGAACTTAATGCTTTATGCCTGATAAGATAAATAAATGAGTCACAGGAGTAAGTCTGATTAAAACAGCGTATTACAAACATTAATCAAAATGTAAGAAGCACTTAATAGGTAGTTTATTAACTGGTGGTGTTATTGTTTCAGATTCTGAAATGCAGTTAACAAATTCACACTGCTGGCAAGAAAGGAAGTTATTTACTAGCAATTTAATTATTCATTGAACACTAACAGGCATTCATGACTCTCAATTAACTAACACTAAAATGAGCTGATGCTAATGCTTCTTACTGAATAGTGACCCTCCACTGCAACAGTATGGAAAAGAGAAGGCATATTTTTCATCCTCAGAGTCTCTAGGTCTGTGTGTTCCTTTCAGAAGATCCCAGAATGGAGAACAGCAGCAGACCCCATTTAGCTTTATCTTTGGCTTGACCCCTTAGCACCGCCCCAGATGCAGCTGCAGCACACCACGGAAATGCATATCCACATAATAAGTGAATTCTTTGGGCATGATGTGCAACCTGATGTCAGGAAGCACATTGTCATAGTAATGGTGGGGCAGGGAATGGCCATCAGGATGCACAGAGAAAGGCCAGAAGCCATAGAGTGTAATGTGCTGGCACAACTCCAGAGCAGCATTCACTAGCATGAAACCTGAGGAGAGGCGATGGGTGTGAAAACCATGATCGTGCCAGTACTTGCTTAAAGAACTCAGGTAGCGAGGGTGGAAGAAGAAGGCACGTGACTGGGAGGCAGTGTCCTGTAAGGCATAGACTGCTCGGTAAGATGCCTCAGCACTGCCAGGGTAGGAAAAAGCTGGAATGAGGAACCAAGTTTTTCCATAGGAAGCTGCTGCATTCAAAAATGGCAAACGCCGACCATTCAGACCACGAAACCTGTGTGGCAAGACATGTGGCACCATCATCCTCTGCTAACCCCCACCCTCATTCCCTTCTGCCCCTCCCATGCTGCTCTGCCCTGAAGCAATGAAATACCTGTTCACTCCCATTTTACCCTGCTCTGCCTTGCAGGTGAGCTGAGTTCAAGACTCTCAGGAGCATTTGACTGATCATGGGAGGTGCTTGAAAATATCCAGGAGGTTTGCTAGTGGCTGACCAGAAGTGATAAAAGTGATTAACGGTCTCACAGCTCACAACTGGTGGAAAATGAAGGGCGACTGACATCATCTACCTGGACCTGAGTAAGGCTTTTGACTCTGTCCCACATGACATCCTGGTCACCAAACTGGAAAAACATGGAATTGATGGGTGGACCAATGACTAGATAAGGAATTGGCTGGATGGTCACACACAGAGAGTAGTGATCAACAACACAATGTCCACCTGAAGACCAGTGACAAGCGGCATTGAGGGTTAGTGCTGGCACCAGTGCTGTTTAACATCTTTGTCAGCAACATGGACAGAGAAATTGAGTGTACCCTCAGCAACTTTGCAGCTGACACCAAGCTGTGTGGCACAGTCAACATGCTGGAGGGAAGGAAAACATTCAGAGGGACCTGGACAGGCTGCAGAGGTGCACCCAGGCCAACCTCATGACATTCAACAAGGCCAAGTGTAAGGTCCTGCAACTTGGCTCAATTCCAAGCACAAACATAGGCTGAGTGGAGAATGACTGAGAACAGCGCTGAGGAACAGGACATGGGGGTTGACAAAAAGCTCAACATGAGCCTGCAGTGTGAATGCAGCCCAGACAGCAACCATGAGCTGGGCTGCAGCAAGAGCAGCATGGCCAGCAGGGCAAGGGAGGGGATTCTGCCCCTTTACTCTGCTCTCCTGAGATTCCACCTGGAGTACTGTGTGCAGTTCTGCAGTCTCTAACATAAAGATATGAAACTGCTGGAGCAAGTCCAGAGGAGCCCACAAAGATGCTCAGAGGGCTGCTATGAGGACAGGCTGAGAGAGTTTGGGCTCTGCAGCCTCGAAAAGAGATGGCTTCAAGGAGATCTTATAGTATCCTTCCAGTATCTGAAGGGGGCCTACAGGAAGGCTGGAAAGGGACTATTAACAAGGTCTTGTAATGCAGGATGAGGAGTAATGGGTTTAAACTGGCAGAAGGGAGATTGAAACTAGATGTTAGGAAGAAGTTATTTACAGAATTTTGCAGCGGTGACACACCAGCAGAGGTTGCCCAGGGAGGCTGTGGATGCTCCCTCCCTGAGGTGTTCAAGGTGAGGTTAGGTGAGGCCTTGTTCTAGTGGGAGCTGTCCCTGCCTATGGCAGGGGGTTGGAAGTGGCTGAGCTTTGAGCTCCCTTCCAACCTAAACCATTCTATGATTCTATGATAGAGTAAGGGAAGGAATAGGAGTGAAGGGGGAAGGGGCTAATAGTCACCTGCTGGCTGGTGACAAACAGTGGGGCAGCTCACCAGAGGCAGAGGGATAGAGAGCTAATGAGGGCCCTCAACTTGCTGCTCTGAGGCAAGCCAGAGATGATGCAGCAGGGCATTCTGAGGAAATCAAGGGCAATGGGCACAAGAGGAGGCCAGGGCCAGCTCAGCTGAAGTGCCTCTATGCAAATGCACAGAGCTTGGGCAACAAACAGGATGAATGAAGGGCCACTGTGCTGCTGGGATGTCATGACATAGTGGCTGTTACTGAAACATGGTGGGATGATTCCTATGACTGGAATGCAGGGATAGATGGGTACAAGCTCTTTAGGAAGGATAGGCAGGGAAGGAGAGGAGGAGAAGGCATTGCCATCTATATCAGTGAGCAGCTAGAATCAGTGGAGCTCCACCTGGGGCAGCATGATGAGCTGGTTGAGAGTGTATGGGTGAACATTAAAGGGAAGACAGGGGAGGGTGATGTTACTGTAGGGGTCTGCTACAGGCCACCTGACCAGCAGAAACAAACAGATGAGGCCCTTCACAGGCAAATAGATGCATCTTCGAGGTCACAAGCCTTGGTCCTCATGGGGGATTTCAACCACCCCGACATCTGCTGGAGGGACAACACAGCAAGGCATAAGCAATCCAGAATGTTCCTGGATTGCATAGATGACAACATCCTCTTCCAAGCGGTAAAGAAAGCAACAAGAAAAGGTGCAATGCTGGACCTTGTTCTCACCATCGTGGAAGGGCCGGTGACCAATGCGAGGCTCAGGGACAGCCTTGGCTGCAGTGACCGTGAAGCAGCTGAATGTAATATCCCCAGGAAAACCAGGAAGACATATTCTAAGCTTATGACCCTAGACTTTAGGCGTGCAGACTTTGATCGCTTCAAGGATCTGTTGGCCAAAGTATCATGGGACTAAGACCTAGAGGGAAGAGGGGCCCAGGACAGCTGATCAGGATTCAAGGATCACCTCCTCTGTGTCCAGGAGCAAGGCATACCAACAAAGAGGAAAGCAGGGAAGAATGTTAGGAGGCCTGCCTGGCTGAGCAAGGAGCTCCTGAACAGTATGTCACACAAAAAGGAACTCTACAAGGAGTGGAAGAAAGGACAGCTGGAATGGGGGAGTTGCAAGGAAGCTGCCCCAGCAGCTAGAGATCTGGTTAGGGAAGCCAAGGCAGAGTTTGAATTGAATCCAGCCAGGCAAGTCAAAGGGAACACCAAGAATCTTTACAGGTATATTAATGGCAAAAAGAAGCCTAGGAAAGGTGTGGGCCTCCTCAGAAAGGAAACAGGGGAAATAGTCACAAGTAACATGGAAGAGGCTGAGGTTCTCAATGACTCCTTTACCTTAGTCTTCACTGTAAAGGCTTGGAGCCATGGAAGATAATGGCAGGGACTGGAAGGAAGAGCTGTCCATCGTAAGTGAAAATCAGGTTTGTGATCACCTGAAGAACCTGAAAATGGTCAAGTCAATGGAACCTGATGGGATACACCCATGGGTGCTGAGGGCACTGGCACATGAGGTTGCTAAACTTGTCTCTAGGCCAGTGACACGTGGAGGCCTTCAGAGATCAGTCCTGGGACCAGTCTTGTTCAGCATCTTTGTGGGTGCCATGGACAGTGGCATTGAGTGCAGCCTCAGCAAGTTTGCTGAGCACACCAAGCTGAGCACACCAAGCTGTGTTGTCCAGAGGGACTTGGACAGGTTGCAGAGGTGGGCACAAGCCAACCTCAGGAGGTTCAACAAGAGCAATTGCAAGGTCCGGCGTTTGGGTTGAGGCAATGCCAAGCACAAATCCGGGCTGGGCAGTGGGGGGCTGGAGAGCAGCCCTGAGGAGAGGGACTTGGGGGTGCTGGTGGAGGAAAAGCTCAACATGAGCCAGCAGTGTGCACTTGCAGCCCGGAGGGCCAACTAGAGCCTGGGCTGCATCAGGAGAAGTGTGGCCAGCAGGTGGAGGGAGGTGATTCTCTCCCCTCTACTCTACTCTGGTGAGACCCCACCTGGAGTACTGCATCCAGTTCTGGAGCCCTCATTACAAGAAGGATGTGGATGTGCTGGAGCATGCCAGAGAAGGGCCACAGGGATGATACGAGGGCTGGAGCAATTCTGCTATGAGGACAAACTGAAAGAGTTGGGGCTATTCAGTGTGGAGAAGAGGAGACTCCAAGGTGACCTTCTGGTGGCCTTTCAGTATCTGAGGGCTCCTACAAAAATGTTGGGGAGGGACTTCTTAGGCTATCAGGGAGTGACAGGACTAGGGGGAATAGAGCAAAGCTGGAGGTAGGGAGATTCAGACTGGATGTGAGGAGGAAGTTGTTGGGCATGAGAGTGGTGAGAGCCTGGAATGGGTTGCCCAGGGAGGTGGTTGAGGCCCCGTCCCGGGAGGTGTTTAAGGCCAGGCTGGATAAGGCTGTGGGCAGCCTGATCCTTGTGGTCCCTTCCAACCCTGACTGATTCTATGATGTTCTATAGTGGTGGAGCAGAGGGTTGGCACAGAATTTGTGCAATCTGCCTTTAGAGATCTATTATACAGACATCAACATCTGAACTAGTTGTCTGAATGTCCTTTGTAGTCAGTGCAAGAAAGCAAGTAGGGCTGGATCACAAGTGATCTTTCTTGTTTCAAGTGTCTCTTGTAGGACAAGGAGTACCTATTTTTTCCACTGCACATAAAGAGCATTTATGCAGCTAGGATCAGAATGAGATGAAATAGTTTCCATCAGACCTCTTTCCAAAAACATGAGTACAGAATACAGCTGAGCCTTCCTGTCTGTCTCCACGTTGTCCTTGAGATCAGCTCTCTGGAACAGTGAGATAAACAACCCACATCCATCAAATCTTGAACAAACTCTGCCCCATACAGCTTCAGGATCTGCAGTGTTTCCTGTATACCACTGCACAAAGGGGACCACCTCGTGGCAGTAGATGCCAACAGCTTTTCCCAGATAGGCCTTGCCTGTCTGTTTTCTGGGACCCAAAGCAGAGGAGATTGCCTTTTCCAAAATGCACTATATGGGAGAAAGTTAGGAGTCCTTTCCTCCGTTTCTGTTACCACACCTCTTACCTTTTCTGAAGGATACTGGGATTTACAGTGACAATGCTCGATTTTCTGCCCACATCCTCAGGGAAGTCGACAGAAGGCAGGTTAAACCTGATTGAGGTGATAAACAAAGGAAATCTATGAGAAATAATACTGCAGAATTTAACTACCCCTCTGTGATGCTGCCAGTTCAGGTACACCCCACCAGTTCTGCAGCCTCTCACATTCAACACCACTCACAATGCTTCTTTTGTCTCTATTTTCTCTACTTTCATCCTACTCATGTAAAAAACCTCTCCTCCTGCTGCCCCCCTACATCTCTTCCAGGCAAGCTGGCAGCAATTACCTCATTACAAACTGGTGCCCATCAATTTTAGAGCCACAGCTGCTGTTCCTGAGAATTCCTCCATTTCCCACCACAGCACAGCTTTTGTAGAGAGAGTGCAGAAAAGGGGATTTCTATAAAGAACAACATGTTGAAATTCACTCACCTTTAGAAACTTATATAAAGACCTACCACAAATCTGCCAGCCAGACACACTGCAAGGTACACGAGAGGAAAACCACGCAGACCGAGTTGTGATCCCCATCAAAAAGTACTCCTACCTCTGGCAGAATCTCCATCAAACCACTGCTGACTTTCAAGCTTGCTGATTGATATCCATCATAGACAATCTTAGACCCGAGTGGTGCATTGTCCTGTGTCACAGCCAGCCAGACTGAGGCATTGCAGCAACACCCTAGCTCTGCCCTGTAATGGGGGAGAGAGCAGAAAACAGTGGAGAATAGGCCTGGGGGTAGGATGAAGGGACACTGTAAAAGATCAAAAAAGCAGAGAGGGATGAGAATGAAAAGAAGCAGAAGTAAAAGATTAGGTAAGCAAGTGTTGCAGTGTATGAGGAAAGTGAGTTTGGGAAAGCACAGGAAACACAAGGAAGGCATTGTGTCGAGTTAGAACAACCTTCATCTTGAGCCCTTTTCATCCATCCCCACACATCCTTCATCTTCTTCTTCATCATCCACATACATTTCCAGATATTTTCTGTCTGTTCTCTGTTCTTTAGCCTAGCCAGTAACCAAAACCCTTCCTGCTTTCTTCAGCCTCAGCTTCACCTCTGCATGCCTTCATCCTTCCCCACACAAGATCAAAGGTCAGCACACAGGATGCAGAGGGGCAGTGCAGACAGGTGCAATGCAGGGATAGTGGCTGTTGGTGTGTCTGCATGTCTCGCTTTCACAATATGACCTGGAGAAGAAAATCTTTTTATATGTTATTGTTAGCATAGACAGTGTATTAGGATCAGTGCAATAAACAAATCTGGGCAGATATTCACCCAAAACTCATCTTGTGAAAGGGGAAGATGACCAAGAGACTCTTGGAATAAAGGAGTCACCTGAAATGAAATATGAAAGGAATATGAACATTATTCACAAGGGTTGAATGACTATGGAGAAGAAAGAGCAGAAGTCAAATCTTGATCTGATCCTGCCAGAAGCTGCCCCATCAGCATCACAACCTCTGCCATGGTCAGGCAGAGCAGCCTCCCTGGCAGACACTGTGCAGTGCTTGTATTCAGCCAGTGGGCTGTGAATGCTGGGTGCAGTAGACAGGGGCCCACAGCATGACTCTTGTATATCTTTGGATTCACTGGATGCTTCTTCACAGGCTTGTGGATCAGTAGATCGTGGAGAGCAAAAGGGCTTCCCACAAATGTAGAGCATGGGCACATCTTGTGAGGGACCATGTGTAGGTGTCAGTGTGTGTGGCCACATGTGGTTAGAACATTGGGGGGTTATTTGCAGAGAAGTGTTTAGAGACTTGCAGTTCTATGTTGGCATTTTATAAGAGTAAGACATTTGGGCTCATCTGCTTTGTTACTGACGTTTAATTCTGAATGTCTGGTTCATCCATTGTGGGTTAAGCATCTGCCACTAATAAACCACCTTGCTAATGGTTTTCCTGGAAGCAGGTGAACTGAGCAGTTTTACCCCGTGATTGGTGAGCATCACCTGTACTGGGCCAAGGCAGTTGCATTGGACTTCCAGCGGCAGGTCTGCATTAACTTCACATGTCTCAGGCTCCAGACTTCATTTACCCTAGGGCAGAAAGAGCTTATAAGTGACATGAATGCTTTCACAAAGACTTTATGCAAACAAAAGACTCTCTGTTAATCCCTCTCTGCTTCCTGGACCTTCACTGAGGCCACCAGGTGATGTAGTTTAGCCTGTCTCCCTCCTCCCAGCATACTTGTGGCCGTGACTCACTTCTGAGGTTGTGTTATGTTGCTCAACAGTCTTTGACAAGCTTTTGCTTCTGGAACCTTGATGTCAGGTCTGCAAAGAAATCAAGAAGGGGTTAAACTGAGTCAGAATAACATCTCCACACCCAGCTTTCCTCTGTCACTTCACTTCAGTGTCTCCCCTTCACTGTCTCATGGCCCTACCTGCAACCACTCCTACACTAAAATATCCATCAAAAACCAGCATAATTTCATCCTTTCCCTGTACAATCTCCACTCCTACCATATTGATTCATCCCCTAGAGGCCTTCTAGAGTGATCCTCTGTGTTCCCATATCTTTTCCAGAAACGAGGGGACACAGTTCCTCCACCTCATCCCTCACTCACCTCTTGTTCAGTACCAGAAAGCGCATGGAGAGAAGTGAGACTGCAACTACAGCCACCAACATGACCCATAGCTTGTGCATCTTCAGCAGTCCTGACTTCACATTCTCCTGCCTGTTTATACTGTTTGGCATTTTGGAGAACACCTGAGAAGGAGAAGAAATGAGGAAACTTGTAGCTGAGCTGGTCAGTGCAAACGCTCAGCCCAAGGCTTATCTGGCACTGACCCTAGTTTAAAGTTTGCCTTAAATTTCTGCCAAATAACAGCACAAGAGATAGCAGAGGACTCATTTCTCTTTCGCTGTGCTGATGTATGCCATAGGATTATCAGTGGATCCCACTGGGCCTAGCCAGAAGGCATTGTGAGCTAATACCAGTCTATAGTGTTCCCTCTCCTATAAAGTTATTCTCAGCTATTCTGTGGCAACAATTCCATTTGTACTCTTCTACAGCTTTGGCTCCACTCTCTGATGCATTTTGCATCTCATGTCTCTAGCAGTTATCTAAAAGCATCTGCACACAAGTTCCACGTCATCTGGGAGGCAGCTTTTCTCTGCATTTGCTTTACTGCCCTGCACGGATTCACAGATTGCATTGGGTTGTGAGGGACCCTCAAAGGTCATGTCCAGCCCCTCACACTCATCAGGGGCTCCTCCAACTAGAGCAGGCTGCTCAGGGACACATCCAGTCCCGAATGTCTCCAGGGATGGGGCTTCAAGTACAGCCCTGGGCAGCCTGTGCCAGTGTCTCCCCACCCTCACTGTACACAACTTCCTCATGATGTCCAACCAAACTCTGCCCTGCTCCAGTTCCAAACCAGTGCCTTCAGCCTGTCCCCACAGACCCTTCTGAACAGTCCTTCTGCAGCAAGTCCCTTGTAAGTCAGATACTGAAATGCAGCTCTGAGGTCTCCCTGGAGCCTTCTCTTCTCTAGGCTGAACAGATCCAACTGTCTCAGCCTGTGCCCAAAGCAGAGGTGCTACAGCCCTCTGACCATTTCTGTGGCCTCCTCCAGACACTCTCCAGCAGGTCCAAGTCTCCCTTGTGTTGAGGGCTCATTATCTGGATACAGACCTGCAGGTGAGGTGTCCCCAGAGCAGAGGGGCAGGATCCCCTCTCTCCATCTCTGGCCATGCTGCTTTGGATGCAGCCCAGGCTGTCCTTGGCCTTCTGGGCTGCCAGTGGCCATTGCTGACTCCTGTCCAGCTTCTCACCACCCAGCACCCCCAAAGTCCTTCTCTGCAGGGCTGCTCTCAGTCTCATCATCCCCTAGCCTGGACTGTTATCAAGGGATGCCCGCAACTAGGTGCAGGGCCTTGCACTTCACCTTCTTGAACCTCATGAGATTCTCATCAGCCCAGCTCTGCAACCTGTCCAGGTCCCTCTGGATTGCAACCACGTTGTCCTTCAGACTTATCAACCACACTACTTAGCTTGGTGTCCTCTGAAAACTTTCTGAGGGTACCTCAATCTAATTGTCTGTAGCACTGATGAAGATATTGAACACATGAAGGGTCATGACCAGCCCCAGTGATCCTTAGGTCATAAGCACAGAACTGAGCTCCTCCTCATCTCAACAATGAGCTTTTGTCCTGCAATGCTGTGATTCTACATGGTTGTAGGCAACCGCCCTAGTCACACTAATTCTCTATCAAAGGCACACCTTTTTCAGGTGTAAGAGAAGCACCTTTGAAAAATTTTACAAAGCACTCCACTGTTTCACCCACCCTCTCTCTAAACAGTGCCATGATCATAAACTGTGGTGGAGAAGGCAAGGAGGAGGCAGAGCTCTGCTGACATTCCTTTAGAAGTTCTGCCTCTGGCTTTGCTTTATTTTCTCTTTGTTTACAGGATGCTGAGTTAGATGAATTGAAATCTTTCCACTGAAAATTTTGAAGATTTGGGCAAACATATTGTCTGCCATAACATCCTGGCTGCCAAACTGAGTAAGCGCTGGGTTTGAGGGATGAACTGTTAGATGGGTAAGGAGCTGTCTGGGTGGCTGTGTCCAAAGAGTTACAGTCAATGGCTCAATGTCCAAGTGGAAGTTTCTAGTGAGTGGTGTGCCTCAGGGGTCATTACTGGGATTAATACTATTTATATCTGAAACATTGCCATGGAGTGACTGAGTGTACCCTCAGCAAGAGTGCAGATGACACCAAACTGAGTAATGAAATTTGCAGATAACACTAAACTGAAAGGACCTTGAGAGGCTTGAGAAGTTGGGCCATTTGAACAAATTCAATAAGACCAAGCATAAGATACTGCACCTGGACTGGTACAATCCCCAGTGTCAATGTAGTCTGGGACATGAATGAATTGAGAGCAAACTAGCAGGGGAAGGACCTGAGGTACTACTGGATGAAAACTTGGACATGAGCTGACAATGTGAACTTGCAGCCAAAAAAAACAAGTTTATGTCAGTCTGCATAATCAGAAGCATGGCCTGCAGGTTGAGGGAGGTGATTTTCTCTGGTCTTGTCAGACTCTACTTGTAGTATTTCATCTGGCAGTGGGGTCCCCAATACATGGACCTGTTAAAGGGGGACCAGAAGAGGCCACAAAAACAATCAAAGGGCTGGAAAGCTGAGAAAGATGGAGAAGAGAAGGCTCCAGAGAGGCCTCATTGCAGTATTTTAATACTTAAGGGGGGGTTGTAAGAAAAATAAAGTTGGTTTTGTTTTTTTTACCAAGTGTTGTAGAGCACTCCAAATTCCTTCATTCTCCTCGCCTCCTTCCATCTTTGGGGGTTTGAATGGGGAGGAGAAGGCAGTGTGGAAATTGCTTTCCTCTTTCCCCTGCAGGCTTGAAGGGGGTACAGCAAAAGGCACCTTTCTCCAAATGTGTACTGACCTGTGTGGAAGCTGGCACTGGAATCAGACTGGTGGTTGGCTGGGTTCTCTGTGCCCAGTATAACATGGCAAATGGACACTTTGTCTAGAAAAGCATAAATAGAGCAAGGGAAAAGGCATGATGTTCCCACCTTGACAGAGCTCCTGACATAACAGAGTTCCTGGTTTGGACTATCCCTGCTTTTAGATGGCTCCTACCTTTTTTCTGTGGCTCTCAGTTTTGTACCGTCCCTGTCTTTAGATGGTTCTCCCCACTTTTGCACCATTCCATGCAAATTTGCAAGTCCTGGGGTCCATTTGAGAGAGCTGCCAGCAGCACCTGGACCCAGCTACTCTTGGACCATACCGCAGCCTTGATGTTCTGTCTGCCATTCCAAACTGGGGAAGACCCTAGCAGTTTGATTCTCCCTGCTGCTGCTAAGGCAGTGTCACTTCCATGAATTTTTGTCTTGGGGAAGCCATGTCTTGAGACACTTCTGAGTTTGGTGGCCTTTCCACCCACCTTGGACTTTTGCTGTTTGGATGCACAACTGGATATTGCTTGCAGTGTCAGAAGGCAGCCAAGCCACAGAGAAATCGAGCAAAGAATCATCTCCAATTTCCTATCTCATCTCCGTGAGTAAAGCCTGCTGCTTCCTGAATTCTCTGCTCAGCCTAACTCATAGTGGAGTAAAGCTGTGTTTATAGATTAGTCTTTTCCATTTTCTGACTTTCTGAATCTCTAAATTTACCCATAACATCCTTTAATGAATTCCTGACTGAATTAGAGCCTGTAAATAAACCTAAACTAATTCTGTATATAGTTTAGGGGCAGGGTGTTCAGGAAAAAAAAATCCATTTGTATAAATTCTGACTCTGTCACATTAATTCCCTGCCTCCATGACAAGGGATGGGGCAATGGTTTTAAACTGAGGTTTAAATAGACAGGTAGATTTAGGGTGGACATAAAGGAAGAAATTTTTATGATGAGGGTGATAAGACACTGGAAGAGACAGACCAGAGAAGCTGCGGATGCCCTGCCCATGGCCAGATGGTGGATTATCTTTTACAGTTCCTTTAAGCCAAAACCACTCTATGATTCTATGAATCTTTAATCTCATGAAGATGGCAACTTCACATTTTAACATGATTGTTCTGTGACCATTAGTGGCCTGTTCACAAGGAAAATAAAATTTCCTGAAAATAATATTTCCTGAAGCTGGAACCCAACTAACTCAGCCCCAAGCAAAATGAAGCTAATCAGAAGGCTGCTTTTTGTGGCTATCTGCCAGGAAGCGTACTTCCTGTTACTTAGATTTGTTCGTTTGGGGGCTTTTACTGAGCTAATTTGTTCAGGGTTGCGTTGGCCTGTTTGCTTTCCCCTTAAGTAACAGCTCTTGTCAGATGATGAGAGCAATATTCTAAGACCCTTAATCTGGATAAGCACATAGTCAGTTCTCAGAAGCGGTAGCTGCTGAAACCCAGTCCAAGCAGTGCACTAAGCTTTAGCACCAATTATGTAGCAGCAGCCCAGCAAACAAAGATTAGAAACCCTGAGATTCATTTTTCCACTCCAAACCCACAAGATTAAAACAACAATTTCAATAAAATAAAAAGGTATGGCACCTAAAGTCAGGAAAGCAAAAGGACACGAACCTTTTAGCCCAAGAAGGCTGTGGTGTACTTCTATTTGATCCTGAAGCTGGCTTCAAATGCACTCACCCCTGGGCTGGTACAGTTTGGCTGCAGCTCAAACCTCCACACAGTCTGGAACTACCCACTCAGGGGGAGGAGATGCAAAGATTTTCATCTGCTGACTCATGCAATTTTCAGAATCACCACTAACCTATGAAGTGTGAAAAGTTCATGACAAGAAGACATCCTTTGATGTCTCTGACCTGCAAGGGAGGGCTGGACTACACTTGTCTTGAAGGGGCAAGGGTGTCTTTGGCAGTAGGCTGGCCAGCTTAGTAAAGAGGGCTTTAAATGTGCCCAGAGATACAAGAACTTCCGTGAAGTTCTTTCTCACCTCTCATTTCCGTATCTTGTCTTTTTCAACTTTGCTCTCAAACTCTACATCTTTAAGTTAAATATTATATGGAAGATCATGCAGACTGGGGCAGGGGGGGAGATACAAACGGTGGGGAGGACAGGGCGGTTACTGAAAGACACGGTTTCTACTCAAGCAAAGGCTAGTAGAAAAACAGTGGGCACCCAAACAGATGCCACACACAAGCATGCAGATGTTCAGGCAACTGATTGCAAAGAGTGCTGGAGCCTGGCACTTGATATGGAGGATGGCAGGGACAACAGCTGTGTTAGGTGTGAGCAGATCAGGGATCTGATGAACATGGTGGCTGAACTAAAAGAAGAGGTGGAAAGACTACGGACTATAAGAGACTGCAGAAGGGAAATTGACTATTTCCATAATCTACTCCCTCCCCCCCCAAAAAAAAAATAAACTAGGGTTAACTCTTAGTGGAGCAGACAACCTGATACCCTCCCATCAGCAAGTCTCTCAGCCTCCATGTAGTAACCCCCAGGAGCACGGCCAATGGGAAAGGGTCTCTGCCCAATGGAACAACTGCAAATGGAACAAGCACGCTACTTTAAGTAGCACACTACCTACAGTGCACTTGCAGAGTAGATATGAGGCTCTGCAGGAGGAACAGGTTATCAGCAAGGATGAGGACTCAAAAAACCCAGAAACTGCACCAAAGACAGGTTGCCTCAGGGTAGCCATCAAAAGCAATTTTAAAAAGAAAGCTCAAAGGGTCATTGTTATAGGAGACTCCTACTGAAGGGAGCAGAGGGCCTGATATGCATATCGAACCCAATTCATAGAGAGGTCTACTGCCTTCCTGATGCCCAGGTAAGAGACATTGTAGGTGAAATTCCCAACCTCATGAGTCCTTCAGACTACTTCCCACTACTGGTCTTTCAAGTGGGTAGCGATGATACAATAATGAGAGGCTCGCAATCAATTAAAAGAGATTTCAGGACATTAGGGCAGCTGCTAAAGAGATCAGAAGCACAAGTTGTGTTCTCTAATTCTGTAAGTGATGGATGAGGGAACATGTAGGAAGAGTGCAGGGTGGGAAAAGCCATGCAACAACTCAATATGAGCTAGTATCATGGCAAGTCAGCTTTATTGAGAGAGCATCAGGGTTCAAGTTACAGAGGACTAACTTTATGGTCATGGTGACAGGAAAGTAAATACCTCCAACATGTAGTGTGGTACATCCAAAGATTGGAACTTGCATATTCCCCCCACCTGTGGTGTCTTTCATAACTTTCGGTTAAGGTGAGTAAAAGGTGACACGTCCAGCATGCAATGCGGCGCTGTTAATCTGCATATTCCCCCCTACTTGTGGTTACTGCTATAGCTGAGATTCCCTCCTATCCTGGACACAGGGAGCTGCTTATCAGAAAGCTCAAGGCCACATTCCTTTAAGCTTCTTCACACACAACACTGTGACTTACTGTGTCTCAATACTCAGACCTTGCATCCAAGGCTTGATTGTACAAGCTTCTAGGGGCTTGTTGTCCTGGAGTGTCCTGTATACCCCAAAATTCCTCCCCCTTTGTGGTTTGAATGGGAGAGGAAAAAGACCTGTTCCCCCCGCCCTGCCCTGCAGGCGTGAAGGGGGGGAGCAAGGGACCCTTCCGGCACGAGGGGTGCCCCATGCCAGGCCTGTGCTGGGATCAGCTGGAGATTGGCTGTGTTCTTTGTGCCTAGGAAGTGGTAACTCATCTCTTTGTCTAGGAAGGGTATAAATATTGGGGGGACTTCCTGCCTTGGGGTTCCCACCTTGCTGTGTTCCTGCCGTGGAGTTTCGTTCCTGCCTTGGATTCTCCCCCCCCCCCCCCAGCCTGGATAGCTTCTGCACAAGGAGCCCCTGACGCTCCAAAAGACAAGCTCCAAGGGACTGTGTCTGCCTTAAGCACCCTCTTTGTGCAGCTTTATAGCTCTCAATGACTCTCGGAGGCTTCTAAAGGACCCAAAAGACAAGCCTTTGCATTGCCCTTCCATTCAAGCCAGCCTGATTCTGCTGTGAGTAGCTTTGCCTCAGCCTATCTTGATATTGGGGACACTCTATTTAATAGCTCAAGCCTTTTCCAACTACTGACTTCTAAAATAGTCAAGTCTACCTGTGGCATCTGTGTAGATCTTCTCAACCAACTAAGAACCTGCTAATTAAACTAAATTAATTTCTGTATATAGTTTTGGGGGTGGGTTTTCGGGGAAATAAAATAATTCTATTTTTATATAATTCCCGACTCGGCCACATTAATTCCCTGCCTCCATAACACTCGTACCCCCTTTCCTTCAGCCAGTTCCCAACAGAAGAGCCAACAGCTCAATTCATATCTCCAGGGATGGTGTCATCAAGAAGGGTTTGGATTCTACAACCATGATTCTGTTTACAAGGCACCAGATCTACAAACAACTAATGGAATGCACTTGTCCCAGAGGGGG
>WAAF01016012.1:0-21319 GCA_013400475.1 Tricholaema leucomelas
TGAGATGTGTAAAGAAGAAAGGGAAAACAAATATTAAGTCACTTTGCTTGGGCATTTCGTTCTGAGCTGTGCTCTCTTATGCTTTGCCTGCTGGGGAGAGCTGAGGCTGCTGGCTGAACTTCATCTTGCTTTCTAACCTCACCCTCCATTTGTTTTTGTGGCTGATTCATATTTGCTTCTTAATCCTTTGGCCGAACCTCCATTCTTCCTTGGGACTGGGGTAAGGTTGAGAGGGGTAGGGGAAAGGTGAGGGGTGGTTGAGAGCCCCTCCTGGGGACTCAGGTTTCTGGGAGCGGAGTTGTCAGCCTTGTCCTTCTCCATTCTGTCATGAAGAGGCTGTTGGATTCTAACACATTCTGCTGGATCCCGTTGGGAGCTGCACTTTAGTTCATGCTGAAGGGCTTCTCTGATCCAACTTCTACATCTGCTTCTCCCTGTCCAGAGATCTTGACTGGCTGATAACTCATAACTGTGTCAGGACTTGTTGGGTTTGCCACACGGTTGTGGAGAGGCAAGCTGCTGAGAGACAGCCTGTGCTGAGCAAATGGCTTCATGGGGCTTGGATGGAACTTTCTCAGCCTTTGCTTTGCTTTGCTTCCTAACAGCAACAATTCCTCTTGGCTGTGTGCAGCAGGGGGTAACAGTGCCATGGAGCTGTGACCTCCAACTGCAGAGAGCAGTGCAGAAGTCTGATGCAAGGAGCAGTGCTGAAAGCCCCAGGGAAGGGGAGAGAAGGTAAGAATAGGAAGGTTGGAAAGATAAGAAACGAGTTTGTCCAGTCAATGTCAGAGCTGCAGGGACAGATTCTCCTCCAGTCCAGACCTTCTGAGGAGAAATCCTGGACTGGTATCATTGTTGAATTCTCACCTCTGCTCTAGACTGAAAAGCAATCAAATATTTTACCTGTGACAGAACAAAATGAGATTTGCTAGGTTCACTGTGACATCCTGAAGAGTATTACAAGGACAAAGAGCTTCTGAGGGCACTTGGGACTCATTACAGGAATCTCAGGTACTGAGAGGAGACTGAAGAGACTGCTCAAAAAGTCTAATCAAATCCCAAAGTATTTGGAAGCATTGATTGGCCTCACTGAGTGTTGTTACTGACAGAGCCTCCAAAGGGACTCGTTAGAGGCCAGGAGTGCAGGGAGGCAAAGGCAAAGTGCAGGTGAGCAAACCTGGGTTGGTTTCTGGAGCACAAAGACCAAGCTCTGACCATAGCTCCTGGGCAGGCAGATCCTGGGTCAGGGCTCTTCAGGTGCAGTGGGTGTGGGGTTTGTGATGCTGAGTGAAGGACAAGGGGTGACAGTCCCCAGCCTGCCTAAGGCTGTGCAAGGAGACAATGAGGCCCTGCCAGTGCATCAGGACAAGGTCTCTCCACAGGCCTTGCTGGCAGGTGATTGCCATAGCTAAAGGTTCTGCCAGCCTTGGGTTCTCTTGATGACTGTCAGCCTTGCCAGGGCCCTTTGCCATCTCCACCACAGGCTGTCCTGTGCTGTCCCACAGCTGCTTCTGCTTCCCTGCAGGCTGCAGACACTCATCTCACTGCCCCACCTAGGCCTTTCCATACCCTCACTGACCTCTGTCNCCTGGGAAACAACCCTTCAGCAGGCTCCCAAACCCATCAGCCTTCCTGTGGCCTTTCACCTGGGCAGACAGGAGTGGCCTCACCATGAGATCCCAATGTTATGGAGGCAGGAATTGATTTGGCCGAGTCAGGAATTTATAAAAATAGAGTTATTTTATTTTCCCGAAAACCTGCCCCCAAAACTATGTACAGAAGATAATTTAGATTTAATTAGCAGGTTCGTACTTAGTGGGTTGAGAATATCCATACAGATAGGATGCCACAGGTAAACTTGACTAATTTAAAGTCAGGAGCTGGAGAAGGCTTGAGCTATTAAATATAGCATTTCCCCACTATGAAATAAGGCTGAGCCGAAAGCTGCTCACGACAGAGTGTGCTGGCTTGAAAGAAGGACGATTCAAAGGTCTGTCCCACGGTCTTTTCAGAAACCCTCAGGGTCATTAAAGAGCGATAAAGCTGCACAATAAGGTGCTTAAGGTAAAGTCCTTCAGAGCTTGTCTTCAGAGCGTCAAAGGCTCCCTGTATAGAAGCTATCCAGGCGGGGGGGGGGGGAGAAGAACTCCACGGCAGGCACCCCAAGGCGGGAACAAACTCCACGGCAGGAGCATCCCAAGGCAGGAACACCCCAAGGCTGGAACACCCCAAGGCAGGAAGTCACCCCAATATTTATACCTTTCTTGGACAACGAACTGAGTTACCACTTCCTAGGTGCGAAAAGCACACAGCCAATCCTCAGCTGAGTGCAGCACAGGCCCGGCACGGGGCACCCCTCATGCTGGAAGGGTCCCCCTGCTTCCCCCCTTCATGCCTGCAGGGCAGGGGTGGGGGAAACAGGTCTTTTCGCGCCTTTTTCCTCTCCCATTCAAACCACAGAGGGAGAGTAAAATTTTGGGGTACATGGGACCTCCAGGACACCCAAGGCTGCAGAGGCTCTGCTCTCCTCAGACAGACACCACCAAGCCCTGTGCCTGCTGCTGTCCCATCACATACTCAGGCAGCAGAGACACAGCAACCAAACCATGAGCCCCTCCCTGGGGTGAGCCCAGGCCCTTTGGCAGAGAGGATCTCACAGTCACTGTGCCAGCCAGGTGCCCTCTGCTGGCCTGGCAGAGATGCTGTCAGATGGGTGTTCAAAAGCACATCTGCCAGCCATGAGCCAAGGGCTGCCCTATCAGCTCCTGCAGACAGAGCTGACCTCACACTGCCTTTCCCAGCTGTGTTCCTGCTGTTGGCCAATCCTTTCCTGAGGCAGAAGTGACCTCACAGCCCCTGCACTGTCCTTGGCCTCTTACTGTATTTTGAGTTCCTGAGACACAGCTGACCACATGATCCCATGCCCAACCACCACCCTCCTTGTGGCCAGACCCTAAGCAGATCATAGTTTCACCAAACCCACCTGGCGGATTTTCTACCAAGGGACTGAGTGCAGAAACCTTCCCCAGAGGAGTTGCTGGCTCTGCCTTGGTGCATTTGTGCAAGAGGTCCCTGCACATCATCTTGTCCAATGGTGCTGCTCAAGGCAGGGTTAAGCAGATGAGGTCCCTCAAGGGCTCTGCCCAGTTTGGCCTCATCCCCAAAGGAGCCACAAGGGCCCTGGGTCAGATGGGACAGGGAGTTGCTGAAGACACTTCACAGAGCTGGCCTAAGGGCTGGCCCTGAGGGATGCCATTGGGAAGCGGCTGCCAGGAGGTCTGCACTAGTGACGTTTGGCCTTGCCCCACCAGCTGGCTTCCCACCCACCTCCTCATGCATTCCTTCAGTCCTTCTCTCACAGGCCTGGCTCTAAAGAGACTGTGGTAGAACATGGCAAAGCCCTGACAAAGGTCCAGGGACAAAACTTCTCCTTGCTGCTACCCAGATAAGTTCTTCAATCCCTGTCTTGTCCTGCAAATGGCTGCAGGAGGGTTTGACCTATCACATTCCCAGGGACTGTGGTGAGGGTGACCAGCCTGGAATTTGCCTATCCTCCTTCTTTGCCTTCTTGAAAATGCCTTTTCCAAGGAGCCCAGGACCTCTCTGATGGCTCTGTGCACATTTCAGGGCTCAGGCCAGAAAGGGTGACTGAGCAGACAGGAACATTTGCAATGAGCCTGTTCAAGATGAATCTCCCTGGAGCAGCTGAGTTTGTTCCTGCAGTCACTCAGAGAAATGTCAGGACTTTGTCAGGTGTCCATATCTGAAGTGGCCTTGTGGACTCCTGATGCACCCTGAGATGTTCAGAGACAGAATCTTTCCCCATCATTCAGACATGCCTTGTCCTGCAGCAGCCAGTCTCCCTGGCCTTCTACTGCCTCTGCCCGTGGCTGGGAGGCTCCTTAAACCTCCAGTGCCTTGCACCCCCAGAAACAGCTGACAATGTTTATGCTCACCCGGGTTCACCTCACCTCATCTGCTGATATCTCATCTGCACAGTGCAAATAGGCAGTGCTGATGTCCTGCTGCCTTGTGCTGCCATGGAGGGACAAAGAACCTCCCCAAGCCATGGTGAGAGGCCAGTGATAGAAATTGTGGTTGTGAGGAGCTCGTCCAGGATGACTGCCCTGGGACAGCTTCCCCAGGGCGTGCAGTGAACACAGGCACAGATCAGACTGTTCTCTGCTGGCCCTCCAGGTTTCTTGTGGGAGACCTGGCTGTGTGAGGACACTGCTGTGTGATGACACTGCCCTGCACACTCACACACAGTAGCTGCTCTTTTCATATGTGGCACAATTTATTTGGCATACTGTTGAGAGAAACTCTGGATGAAGACCTAAGCTTTCAGATACTGCCCTGAGCAGATCACCTGTCTTTGGTCTTTGTGGAACTGCTCTTGTGGAGGCCAGGTTCGTGTGAACATGATATGTCCCTGCCTGTGATCACAGCCTGACACAATGCAAAAACATGACCGAGCCTCCAGGCTCCTGACCTAGACAAGGGATCAGAAGGAGAATGTGGAGGTGGAAAGAAAAGAGTCTATGCAGACCAAGCATAGCACAGGTGCTGCTATGCACCACATTTTTCTCCTGTACCTCTAGACAGCAGAAGTGTCTCTGAAACTTCACAGAAGCCTTGCAGGAAGGTCTCAGGGAAAACTGTTGCTGAAACTTCTTTAATTATATTTAAACAGAAATGGAGCACAGAAACTCTTACACAAACACTTGGCCTGAAAAGCAAAACAAAGAGAGAATTGGGAAGGGGATTACAGTATTACAGAATAAAAATCCACCATCACCACCAAAATAATAGAGAAGCCAGACTGCACTGAGTGACAGCAGAGCTGCTCTGCAGCAGGAGACAAACAGTTTATTGCTTCTGAAACCATCCAGTGATCAGCTTGCTCAGGGCAGCCTTCAGCTCCTGATTCCTCAGGCTGTAGATGAGAGGGTTCACTACTGGAGGCACCATTGAGTACAGAACTGCAAGTACCAGGTCCAGGGACTTGGAGGAGATGAAGGGAGGCTTCAGGTAGGCAAAGATGACAGTGCTGATAAAGAGAGAGAGCACAGCCAGGTGAGGGAGGCAGGTGGCAAAGGCTTTGTGGCGTCCCTGCTGAGAGGGCATCCTCAGCACTGCCCTGAAGATCTGCACATAGGACACCACAATGAACACAAAGCAGACAAATGCCAAACAGGCACTGACCACAATGAGCCAAACTTCCCTGAGGTAGGTTCTGGAGCAGGAGAGCTTGAGGATCTGGGGGATTTCGCAGAAGAACTGGTGCACAGCATTGCCCTGGCAGAGGGGCAGGGAGAATGTATTGACTGTGTGCAGCAGAGCATAGAGAGCCCCACAGGCCCAAGCAGCTGCTGCCATGTGGGCACAAGCTCTGCTGCCCAGGAGGGTGCCATAGTGCAGGGGTCTGCAGATGGCAACGTAGCGGTCGTAGGCCATGATGGTGAGGAGAAAATACTCTGCTGAAAGAAAAAAGAGATTGAGAAAGACCTGAGCAATGCAGGCTGCATAGGAGATGTCCCTGGTATTCCTGAGGGAATTGGCTGTGGACTTGGGCACAGTGGTGGAGATGCAGCCCAGGTCAAGGAGGGCGAGGTTGAGGAGGAAGAAGTACATGGGGGTGTGCAGCAGGTGGTCCCAGGCTATGGTGGCAATGATGAGGCTGTTGCCCAGGAGTGCAGCCAGGTAGATGGCCAGGAAGAGGCAGAAGTGCAGGAGCTGCAGCTGCTGTGTGTCCACGAATGGCAGGAGAAGGAACTCAGTGATGGATCTGTTGGACATTTTTTCTCTCTGGGCATGGAAACCTGTCCAAGGAGGAAAGGACAATGGTACGTTAGGGGATACTCCTCTCAGGCTCATCACTACCTACCTACTTGAGATTAATGAGGAATGGATCAGTTTGTTTCACTCACTACCAACCCGTGACAGAGTTCATCTGTGGTGGTTTGACTCTGAAGTAGTTTAAGGCTTATTGGAAAATTCCAATAAGAGAAATTGGAACTTTCCCCAGAGTTCAGTGCAGAGTGTAAATAAACCAGAGCAGCAGAGGCAACAGTCATGGTGATAACTCTGTGCCACTCATTGGTTTGCCAGGAGGACAAAACAGCAATGTATAAACAAATTTGCTGTCTTGGCTCTCGGGCTCTGTCTCTGTCACTGTTCCTTTGCCTCTCCAACTCCTCCACACTGTGTGCAAACCTTTTGCTGATAACAGATGAGGCCTCGCTGGTTTTCTATCTGGGGGGCAGAAGAAGGTGGTGTTGGCCCCTTCTGTGCTTCCCTTGTCCTGAGAGGGAGGATTGGATTTCTGTGTTAGTTCTGAGTTGTGACTAATGATAGAATTGTAAACAGATGAAATACATTTTTAATGTATATGCTTCTGAATAAGCTTGCTGTGAAGTATAGCTTCAGCTCACTTTCAAACCTTCTGAACTAGCCTGGGGACTGCAATTATATCTGAGGGGTGATTTCTCAACCACAGACCCTGGCTAGCAGCCAAATGCCCATCAAAGCCACTCTGTCACTCCCCTCTTAAATGGACAGGGGAGAGGGGAAAATACAACAAAAGCAGTAATAAGCAAATGACAATAAGCAAAGCAACAGAGCACAGGGAAGCAAAAGCAGAGAGAGAGATGTGAGTCTCTGCTGCCAATCACCAGGCAATGTTCAGTTTCAGGGAGCAGAGCTCTCTGCTCTTGATAGTCCTCTGGAGGACAGAGGCTGTGGATGAGTCTTTCCAAACTTTCCGTCTTTCACTTTGTTCTTATATGTGAGCTGACCTCATATGGCATGGAACAGCTCTTGAGCCAGTCTGGGTCAGCTGCTCAGCTGTGTCCCCTCAGACTCTCAGAGCAGGGAACGGTTGGAAAAGCACAGCCTGGGTGCTCAGCTCGCAGACAGCCAAAACACTGCTGTCTGATCAATGCTCAACTACAGCACTGCAGAGCACAGCACTGGAAAGATGTTTTGAGGAGAATGAACTCCAGCTCAGCCCAAACCCACTACACCAACACAGCTTGGTTAGAAGAGAAAGAGACCCAAATCTCAATCCCAGAGAACAAGAGTCCCATGGATAGATGGAGAAACAGGAATCAGCACTGCAGTGCTTCAGAGGCAATGAAGGGAAGACAGAAAGGCAGAGGGTTTGGTGTGAAGCCTTCTCCTTACCCAGCTCTGCTCACTGCTGCTCACATGGTGGCACTGAAGGGCTTCTGTCATCCTTCTGTATGCACACTGCAGGAGCCCTTCAGGTAAACATCAGCTGCTGAGATGGAGATGCTTTCAGGAATCAGAGCTGCAGTGTCCTGTGTCCACAGAATCACCATGTCAGGGAATGCAGTGAATTCTCCTCTAGTCATGCTCCCAGTCCTGGCCACCTTGAAGCTCTCTCTGCCTTCCTCATGTGCCTGAAATCCCCTGACAGTGCCCTCAGCCCTGCTGTGCTGTGCAGAGGAGCTGCTCCTGGCCAGAGCTGTCTCTCTGCAGTGCTGCCTGCTTGCCAGCAGCTCCCTCCAGCCCAGGAGCCTGGCGCAGCTTAGCAGCACTGGACTAGGCCAAGACATTTTAATGACTCCTCTGGTGGCTTTGGTGCCTGTTCCTTGAGCCTCAGAGACTGAGAGGAAGCTGAAGAAATGTTTGAGGAAGCCAGATGCGGACTGTCACTTTTGCTGGAGCCTTAATGTGTCCCACTGAGAACCATCACTGACAAAGGCTCCTAGGGGCTCATTAGAGCAGAAAAACAGGAGTGAGAACAGGGAGCTCATGACAACGCCAGGGCTGCTCTGATCCTGAGCAAACCTGGGTGAGTTTGACCAATCCAAAGGGCCAAGTCCTTGCCCCCAGTCCCCAGGATGAAAGATCCTGTCCCTCACACATAGCTTCCTGGGGAAGGGGATGTGAGAATGTGCAATGGCTGGAGCAGAAAGTCTATGGTGTGACATTGCTGGTGGGGCAAAGAGGTCATGAGGTCTTCATGAAGAAATGTAAGATACCTTCTGGTAGGCCATGGTTGCAGAGACAATAGCCACAGCCATGGTGATGAAGAGGTCATCTCTGTTGGGGGATTTCAGCTTTGCCACTGACCTCAGTTGTCCCCATCACTCTACAGTGTCCTATATCTGCACCTCATGCTTTGAAGACTCCCAATTCTTTCTTCAAGTTTGACAGGAGAAGAATTGAGAACTGACCCTGGTACAAGCACGGTCGACTCAACACGAGTGATAAGCAAGTACTTGGCTTATTCGGATAGCTCAGGGTATTTATACACTCTCAGTAAATGATGCCTACTCGTCAGAACATGATTGGTCATAAGTCTAAGACTACATTTACATAGTCCACCTACTTGCAGTTCCAACAAGCAGTTATTCTCTTTCCACAAGGGCCTTTGTTCTGCAAAAGTTGTTTACCAAGTTCTGGAGGACAAATGTCCTTGACAAATTGCTACACACTACGCTACAGCATACAGCATACGTGCAGAGGCCTCAAACGGTGTACGTGCAGAGGGTGTGAGCCGTGCAGGCCAGCTGAGGCTTGCTCTAAAATCAGAAGCCTATTGCAAAGCAATATAATCATGATTGTCCCCAAAGCCTGGGTTGCTCAATGCTTCCTTAAAGTTGTGTCCTCTCTCTTTAAGCCATTCTGCAACACAAGTTCACCTCAATATTTCACCACTCTCACTGATCTCTCTCCATCCTTCCTGCCTGTTCCTGAAAGAGAAAGCCATGGGCTGGGCCAGCTTCCCTCTGAGTGCCCTCTTGCACCACAGCACTGCCCTTGCAGGGACATTTCCTTGTCCTCATTTCTAGTCTTCCCAGACAGGTGTTGTGGTAGGCCTCATAGGCCCAAAATAGGCGTATGCATCTCCTGCCTTGCCTAGGCATGTTTTTCTGCTCCACCAGAGAGGCAAGCATGGAAAACAGACACAAAAGAACCTGGAGCCACTGAGCCTGATCTGCCCAGGGTCCTGTGGTGTAAGGTACACAGACTTAGGTTGTGCCTGCCTAGTGCAAGGCCTGTGCTTTTCCCAAATTAGGGAAACACGAGCCTGTGGCTCTGCTTAATATGGTATGGTTTGGCTAACTGCCATGCTGATTGGCTGTTCCATGTCCAAAGGGCAATTAATCTCAGCCCACATTGATAAAAGGAGATATGCAGGTGAACAACCTGCTTTTGCTTCCCTGCTCTTTGCCTGCTCTTTCTGCTGTGCCCAGCTGTGCTGCTTTTGCACACTGCCTTATTGCTTGCCTGGTAAACTCCATTGCCACAAGTTATCAGGAGCAGACCCTGGATGTCTGCATGGGATCAATCTGTGTGGCCAGTGTGACATCATGCTGAGACTGCACCACATCCTGCCTCTGCACCTGAAGGTCCTGCTTAGAATTCCTGGACATATACACAGATGGTCCAGAAGAAGCCAGCAGACAAGGTCAGAGATTGTCTGTGTCCTGTCCCCAGGAGCCAGGAAGATTCAAGCCTCAACGTCCAACAAGACAGAGTCCCTTGAAAGCATTTGGGCACTGTCTGGACTGTGGCCAGCCCCCATGAGTGGGTAATAATAATCTGTGAGTAAATGCTTCAATGCCTCTTTGTGATTCTCTACTGCCTTCTGCCATAGAGCAGAAAGAGCTTGGGCCCAGCTACTGGGCAAGCGGCATTTGACCACAGAAGCTTCTCTTCCAGTTCAATTACTGTTTCTATATTTTGCTGGTTCTATTAGCTGCAGATTTTATCCATAGAATGTTTCCATGACTGTGTAAGAGCCAAAGTATGATTAAAATTAGTGGTTGGGTGTGGCAGAGCTCTGAATAGCGAAATCAATAATGTTAATTTTGGAAAATATCATCTCGCATCAATTAATTTCCCCTCCACAACAACAGGGCCTGCACATGAAGCTCCAAATCCCATCTTGGCAGAGCTCCTCTGGACCTTTTCCATTCCTCCCCACTTTTCTCCAACAGGAAGCCCCACAGAGGGAATCACTGCTCCTGTTGTGGCCACACTAGGGCGCAGTGGAGGGGAATGACAATTCTCCTGGTGTGAATGACCTGAATCCTACTAAGGCAGAGAGAGCAGCCCCACAGAGAGAGACTTGGGGGTACTGGTGTATGAAAAGCTAAACATGAGCCAGCCATGTGCACTCCCATCCCAGAGCCAGCCACGCCCTGGGCTGATCTCCAGCCGTGTGGGCAGCAGGTGAAGGAACAGGATCCTGCCCCTCTGCTTTGCTAAGACTCTACTTGCAGTGCTGGATCCAGCTCTGGAGGCCTCAGCACAGAAGTCTGTCCATCATAGAGATGCTGGAGAGAGTCCAGAGGAGGCCACACCAATGATCCAAGGCATGGAAGTCCTCTGCTGTGAGGTCAGTCTGAGAAAGTTGGGACTGTTGAGCGTCAAGAAGGAAAGGACCCAGGGAGATCCGGTGGCCTTTCAGTGTTTGAAGGGGCTGATCAATAGATGGGGACTGACTTTTGATATGGGCATGTTGTGATAGGACAAGGAAGAATGGCCTGAAACTAAACAAGGGAGATTCAGAGTGGAGAGAAGGAAGAACTAGTTGACACTGAGGGTGGTGAGAGCCTGGCCCAGGTTGCCCAAGTGAGGAGGTGTGTGTCCCATCCCTGGAACCATCCCAGCTCTGGATATTTGAGGCTCTGAGCAACCTGCTCTAGGTGAAGGTGTCCCTGGTCATTGAAAGGAGATGATTCTATGTGATCTTTAAAGGTCCCTTCCAACCCAAACCAGTCCATGATTCTGTGTTGCCCTCCTTGTGAAGGATTATGCAAAATTAATAATCAGTGTTACTTTTGCTATGCAGGCAGTGATTGTTAACAACTATGAAAACTCTTTATTAACATTAAAACTTGCCAGAAATTTATTCCCAGGTTCAAAAAGCACAGGTTGGAAATCTATACACACAGGGCACAGGCAAAACCAGAGGACTTATTTCTTATAGTGGCAAACCCAAATATTATACTGGAAGAGGCTTTTAAGTATTTACTCACAACATTATAAATCAGACAGCACCCAAAGCAGGTGGAGCTCTGTCTGATTGGCTGCTGAGACTTGGTTTCTCCCAGGCTTCTGTTGAAAGGAGGCAGACAATCTCTGACCTTGTCCCCAGCTCCTCTGGACGATCTGTGTATCTCCAGGACTTGTAGTCTTAGCAGGCAGACTTTCAGGAGTGAGCAGGATGTCTTGAGGTGTGCACTGTCTCAGCACAGTGTCACACTGGGGACTATGCAAGGTGACCACATGCAGGCATTTGGAGCCTGTTCCTGATCAGCTCTCCAGGCAAATTCGGGATGTAAAATGAGGCAGCAGCAGCCTCGTGCTACCTGCTCATCCCTTTTATCAATATCCAGCCCACGACTAGTGGGGCATTGGACGTCGATTAGCCAATGGGAATGGCACTTTGCCAGGCCTCACCATATTAGGCAAAGCCAGGGCTTTTGCCCTTCCCTCCCAAGGTTGCTTCCCCAGCACAGAAGGAGCAACGGCAGGCAAACATGTCTGGGCATGGATAAGTGCAATGTTTGCCTCATCAAGCCTACCACCACACTCATTTCCCAGAGGCCATCTGGCCACCACTCAAAAACAGCAACTCTGTGACATCAGTGAGCCCTGCTGCTGCTCTGCTGGTGCCCAATCATTGGTTCCAGCAGTCTTCGGGTGGAAGGAGGAGGTGGTGCCCCTCCTCATCCTGCTGGCCCTATGCTGGCCTACACATGGTGTGTGGGAACCTGTGGGTAAGTGGCACCAGGCTGTGGGAGGGAGCTTGGCACACCTTGATGGGGTTCACTGGGGGGTGCCCCTTGTCCCCTGTGGCCACACCACAGCTTCTGAAGCCCTGTGACAGCCTCAGCTCCTGGGCAGCTCTGGTATATTTAGAGGAGGATCAGTTTGGACAGAGATGAATCCCCCTGGACTCTGGCCAGGCCTCAGAGGTCAGAAGGGCTCAGGACTGGGCTTGGCTCTTAGTCATGGAGTCATGGAACCGTTCAGGGTGGACAAGGTTTCTGAGATCATGAAGTCAAACCACTGACCCAACAAAACCACGGCCACTAAACCATGTTCCAGGATGCCTCCACAAGCTTTTGAACACCTACAGGGATGATGAGTGCCACTTGATACCCAGTGGCATCTCTGGAGCAGCCAGAAGATGGCAGAGCCACTGCTGGGCTTGTGGAACACCTGATGGGAGTCACAGGCCAGCTGAAAGTCTGCAGGGCACTGGTGAGCTCCTGAAAAGCCTGATCAAAGCCCTGGGCCTGTTCGAAGTCAGCAGGGCACTGCTGGGCCAGTGGAAAGCTTGATGGAATCCCTTAACATGGGGATTCCATTAGAAGGCATCAGGGTCAGTAGAGGGTCCATGGAGATCCCACAGGAAGCCTTGGGGCTACTGCAAGGAATCAGATCCACAGGGAGCTGTTGGAAAGGCTGATGGAAGCCCTGGGCCTGCTGCAATTCCTCAGGGAAACCTGTGGGCAGCAAGCAGCAGGCTGCAGTGGAAGCAGTGCGCAGAGTGGATGGCTGGAGGGCACTGTTGGGCTGTGAGCTGGGGTTGGGAGCCCTAGGCACAATGGAGAGCATCAGAAACACTGCTGGGGGCCTGGAGTGGCTGAGAGCAGACTCAGAGGCCTGCTGGAAGGCACCAAGGCCACTGCTGGTCTAGAGGAAAGCTGGATGGAAACTGTGCTGATTTGAGGCTAATTGGAATATTTTAATGACGAAATTAAGTCATTGGTCATAAAAAGCAAGCAGTGATGAAGTCTTTATCATTCATTGGTTTGCTGAAAGGGATAAAAAGCCAAAATGTAAATAATTTATTCCTCTTCGCTTGGGAACACTGCTTCCTCTCTCTCCTTTGCTCCACTCTAATCTTTTCCACGACCAAGCATACCTGTGTGCTGTATGTCTATTTAGTGAATTCTGTTGGGAATTTTACTGGGTTTGGGAATGCATCTGATACACAGAACCACTCTGAAAATGTGTGCTGGGACTTTCAAGATCCGGATGCAGATTTTGTGGAGGGGATAAATGACATTTCCTATCAGTGTGTGCATTATGCTTACATGTGATACAGGCAGGAATTATCGATATCTTAGCTTGAACCGTGCGGAAATTGCATGCAGTAGCCACCTTTGGAACACTCAGCAGAGAAGTAAGTAGACGGGTGGCTCGGTGCGCTCGGTAACTGCCAGTGTGGGTGCAGAGGTGCTCAGATCACTGCTTATAGCAGAGCTCCATTCCTGCATGGCTCCTCTATTGTTTACAGCATCATGGACAGCAGCACGACCAGTGGCAGCGGTGATGCAGCTCTGGCCCCGGGTGCGGCTTTGCTAGCAGCCATTTCCCACTAGGCCATAGCCACGCAAACTGCTGTCCCTACACAATCAATCTCTCCTTTCACCACCAGCAGAAAAAAGCTACTGAAAACTGACAGACCTCTCCCAGACTTAGATGCAATGAAAGGCAGCTCTGTGGGAACCGGCACTCCCCATCAAAACTCAGCTGATGGTAATGAATCCGATACTGAGGTGATCACAATCACCACTATGACTCAAAAGGATATCAGGCAAACCTGGAAGGATTATGTGAGGACACACAGCCAGTCTCTATTGGCCTGGCTCTTGAGCTGCTAAGATGTACAGGCAGAGACAGTGGAATTAGATCAGAGAGAAGCTAAACATTTGGGATCTTTATTGAGGGAGGGAGATGTGGATACAGAGATGGGGAGGCTGGATGGCGCACGCATGCTTTGGGCCTGACTCCTCACAGCCTTAAGACACTGGTACCCCTCAAAAGATGACATGATCTTGCATCCTTTTAAGTGGGCAAATAGGGAACAGGGGATTATATAATTGAGGCAAATAGCTGTACAGGAAGTAATCCATGGAAATAGCCAACTGCCTCTGGACTCTGATGATGTCTGGATGAAACCAGCTCTGTTAGAGAAACTGACCCAAGTGCCCCTTCCACATATGCACACACACTGAGAGAACTGCTTTTGGGCAGAGACCTTAACAATTTCCCAACTGTCCATGAATTCATTAATGATCTGAGGCAGTTTGAAGACAGTGTTTCCAGAAAGGCTCTAATATCAGCTGTGGAAACCCTGACCAGAGATGCGAATGAGCTTAAGGCCTCAGTCTCTGAACTGAAGAAAAGGGAGGACACTTACTCTTCACCTTCTGAATGGGTACACATTTCAGCTGTAAGAAATGCACATTGCCATGCTCCTCCTCTCAGGAGATCAGTCCAAGCCAGGCAGGGGATATTTCAAGGCTCACTGTGGAGAACCCTCTGTGACCATGGTGAGAACATGGAGAGATGGCATGACAAGCCCACCTCAGCTCTATGAGCCAGAGTAAGGGAACTGTAGAGTGCAAACACTGGCAATAACTCCTCCAGAAGAGGGGCTGCTCCAGTGTCATTCTGTGGGAAGGGTACTTTAAGGACCCAAAAGGGAACAAGTGGACCTTTGAGATAGCAGCTGTAGAGACTGTAGACAAAGAGCAGCTGTCTATCATGCCTGGCCTGTCAGATGACCCTTCCATGGTTGGCACCTACAAGGTGCAGGATGTAAAGTTACCAATTGCTTCTTGCATAATACACCGCAGGCAATACCACACCAACAGAGACTCACTCCTGCTCATACAGCAGCTGATTTGCTGGCTGGAGAAGCAGAGGGTCATCAGCAAGAGTCACTCACCCTTCAACAGCCCAATATACCCAGTGCAAAAAGAGAATGGGGAATGGAGACTGACCATGGACTTCAGAGGCCTGAATGAAGTGAGTCCTTCAGTCAGCACAGCTGTGCCTGACGTGTTGGAGATCCAGTACAAACTGGAATCAAAGCAGGCCAAATGGTACGCCACAATTGACATCACTAATGCTTTCTTCTCCATCCTCATTGCTGAAGAATGTAGGCCACAGTTTGCTTTCACCTGGAGAGGAGTCCAGTACCACTGGAATGGACTACCTCAAGGGTGGAAGCACAGCCCTACAATCTGCCACAGCATCATCCAGACCGCACTGGAGAAGGGTGGAGCTCCAGAACATCTGCTATTCATAGATGGCGTCATTGTATGGGGTGAGACAGCAGAGGAGGTCTTCAAGAAGGGTCAGAAAATCATCAGTATCCTGTGGGATGATGGTTTTGCCATCAAGAGAAGCAAAGTGAAAAGGCCTGCCAGAGAAATCCAGTTTGTGGGAGTTTGATGGCAGGATGGCCAATGCTGTATCCCTATGGATGTGATGAATAAAGTGGCCACTATGGTGAAACCACAAGAAGGAGACACAATCCTGCCTGGGGTTTGTGGGCTTTTGGAAGATGCACATTCCTGGGTACAGTCAATTTGTGAAGCCTCTCTTCAACATCACCAGAAAGAGAAATAACTTTGAGTGGGGACCTGAACAGCAGGTGGCATTCGACCAGATCAAACAAGAGGTGGTCCATGCCATGGCCTTGAGACCAGTTCAATCCGGCCCAGAGATTAAGAACATTCTCTACACAGCAGCCGGTGAGAATGGTCCTAGCTGGAGCTTATGGCGGAAAGCTCTTGGAGAAACATGAGGCTGCCCACTCGGGTTTTGGAGCAAGGCATATAAAGGCTCAGAGGTTAACTACACTCCCATTGGAAAAGAAATTCTAGCTGCATATGAGGGAGTTCAAACTGCTTCTGAGGTGATTGAAATGGAGTCACCACTCCTTTTAGCCCCAAGGCTCCTAGTCCTGACTTGGTTGTTTAAAGGGAAAGGCTCAACTAGACACCATATCACAGATGCCACTTGGAGTAAGTGGATGGCTCTGATAAACCAGAAAGCTAGAATGGGGAGCCTTGAATGCCCAGGCATTGTGGAAGTCATCACTAACTGGCAAGAGGACGTTGACTTCAGAATGCCAGCAGAAGAGAAGGCAGTAACCCATGCTGAAGAAGCCTCCTCATACAGTGACCTTCCTGATAATGAAAAGACATATTCTCTGTTCACAGATGGATCCTGCCCTGGTCAATGCTCTACATCTACACCTACTCATGGATGGTAGGAAATGCCTTATGAGAGTGGCTGAAAGAATGGAAGTGAAATGACTGGCAGAGAAAGGGGAAGCTTATTTGGGCTGCTGACCTCTGGCAAGACATTTCTGCATGCCTGGACAAACTGCCAGTTAAAATCAGACACCTCAGTGCTCACATCCCCAAAAGCAGAGCCACTGAAAAGCAACAGCACAACCACCAAGCTGACCTGGCTGCCCACATCTCCTAGATAGATCCGGACTGGAAGCACAAAGGTGAACTGTTCTTAGCCCAGTGGGCATGTGACTCTTCCAGCCACCAAGGAAGAGATGTCACATACCAATGGGCCCAGGACAGGTCCGTGGACATAGCCATGGACGCCATAGCCCAGGTCATCCATGGCTGTGACGTATGTGCTGCCATAGAGCAAGCTAAGGGCATGAAGCCTTTGTGGTATGGGGGACAGTGGTCAAAGTACAGGTATGGGGAGGCCTGGCAGATGGATTACTTCACTCTGCCTTGGTCTCGCAGTGGCAAGCAGTATGTGTTAACCATGGGGGAGGCAAGCACTGGGTGGCTGGAAACCTACCCAGTACCTCATGCTACTGCCTGTAACATCATTCTGGGCTTGCAGAGTCACATCCTGTGCAGACATAGCAGCCCAGAGAGAACAGAGTCAGACAATGGGACCTGTTTCAAGAACAACATCGTAAGCAACTGGGCAAAAGAGCCTGCGATAGAATGAGTTTAACACATCCCATACTATCCACAGGCTGCAGGGAAGGTTGAGCGTTGCAATGGCCTGCTGAAAACCACCCTGAAAGCTATGGGGGGTGGAACTTTCAAACACTGGAAGAAACACCTAGCAGAAGCCACCTGGCTGGTGAACAGCAGGGATCAGTCAACAGAGCTGGTCCTGCTCAGTCTGCCCTACTGCCCAGAGCTGAGGGAGATGGAGTTCCTGTGAAAGGAATCTACTGGGGAAAACTGTGTGGGTTGCTCCTGCTTCTGGGGGCAAACCTATCAAAGGAGCGGTGTCTGCAGAGGGTCCTGGTCACACATACTGGGTAATGCTTCAAACTGGTACTGTTCAGTGTGTTCCACAGAGGAATATCACTCTAGGTGAAAAGGTCTAAATCTCAGAGTTGGTTCCATGTAATCTTATATCAGAGTTGTGTAGTAATTGTATTATAGTTATAAGTGGTTATAAGTTTATTTTCTAGTTACATCATCACCACAACACATCCAACAGAACCCACACCATACAAGCAGCAATCCAGCAAAATTCTACATCACCTCACCTGCTCCTGTTTCCCTGATGCCCTACAGCAAAAGACTGTTCCTGATTTTTTTCCCTCCAGAGGAAAAGACTTTTCCTGAGTTCCCCACAAGAGAAAGAACTGTTCCTGTTTCCCTGATTCTTCCTCCATGTTCCTGTCCTACTCACACCTCACTTCACCAACCTGCACCAGAGAAGCACATGGCCTGGGGATACAGCCAGGGACCAAGAAGGACTTAAAAACTCTTAATCCATGGACACATTTTCCTGTCTTTGGAAAAAGAGACTGTTTGCAGGAAGGTGGAAATGGTGTAACCAAGATTTGGAATGTACAGGGTTAACCCTTCTTGGGGAGTTGTCTTGACCCTAAATCCAGGTGGTCCTGACCCCTCCCTGGGGGTGGGTCCAAACACTACCAGGTGTGGTGGTTAGCCCACTCCCATGTCCTGTCTAAGACCCCATATAAAAAGCAGGGGAACTTCTTCTTTCTCTCTCTCTGTTTCCCTGCTGGCCAGCAATCACCGTCCTGTTTCCTGCTGCTCTTTGTTTTACCACGTGGCCATAACCCATGGGGCAGACAAACCATTGCCATCAAATCTGGTTGTATTTGCCTATTTTGTATCTTATTTTTCCTTCCCTATAGCTTTGTAACTTCCCTACCTCATGTACTGTTTATTTATTGTTAAACTTTTCTTCTTTTAACTTCCAAATCGAAGTGAATTTATTTATTTGGGTGTGCTTACCTTTTATCTCTCTGCATCTAATTCCCTCTCTTTGGGAAAGAAGGGAGAAGAGGAAAAGGCATCCTATAAATTGGTATTGGTTCTATTAACTATATTTGAGTCTCTGGGAAATTTAAATTAGAACTGAGACAGTAGCCAACAGCAGAAATGGCTCCTTCCAGAGCAAGATACCTCCAGCCATGAGGTGAGGTTAATGCACTCCCTGAGTTCTCTGAACCTTGCATAGACCTCAACAGCCTCCAACCTCTGTCCTTTGGGTGACCCAGAAAAGTCAGGGTCAAGACACAGACATCATCTCTCAGCAGGATCAGAAGGCCAAATAATCAGGAAGGCTACAGAGAGTCTGTGCTGGGCCTTAAGAGCAGCTGGGCACTACAGAGTGATTTCCTCCTGTCAGAGGTGTAGGATCCTCAAGATGGAGAGAGATTAAGGTCTATAGAGCTTCTCAAGAGGTCACTGCATGAGGAATCTGCCACCTGCAGCCTGGATATTGAGGTGACCAAGCTCTTCTCAGAGACAAGAGATAAGTGATGAATATAGTCTGAGAACTGAGAAATGGTTTGTCTGACCCAGGAGTCTGGCCTGGCTGACACAAAGTCATGTCTACAGCCTCTGGATCGTGCAGAAGTCGAAGGCAACAGCTGAGGCCTGGACCCAGCACTGACAAGATGAGATCAGTTTGCTCATCTGCCCATGCCAGTTCTACTCCCACTGTGCCCAGTCTGTTTCTTTTCTGAGGCACTTGCCATGGTTATCACTGCTTGCCGCTTTTGCAGGTGTCTTCACACAGGTGCTGTTGGCCTTGCAAGGTGAGTTAGGTCAGGGTGAGGTTAGGATTAGTTAAGATTCCCAGGCCAGTAAATCAGAGCTAGAGTTAGGCTGGATTAGGGTTAGGCCTTGAATAGGTTTGAGTTGGTGTTTGACTAGAATATGAGTAGGCTTAGGCTTAGGTTTTTTGTTAGGATTGGGTTAGGGTTAGAGTTTGGGTCGGGATTAGGTTTTGGGTTTATCTTAGGGTTTGTGTTAGGGTTAGGTTTAGATTGGGGTAGGGCTAGAGTCAGAGAATGGTCAAAGTGTAAGACCCAGTCAGAGTTACGGTTAGTGCAGGATTGATGGGCAACTAAACCAGGGCTGGGTTACAGTTTACTGACTCCCAGCACTCTCAGATCCTTGGGTTTTGCTTCTGTCTCCCACTTGCCTATGAGGCTTGCTCAGGCTTGCAGTAGCTGCAGTTCAGGAACTTGTCCATTAACATCCCAAAAGCCTGAACAAGACAAGTCTGGGCATTATCTTCCTGGAAACTTCAACTCTTGTGTGGCTATTGGAGAGTTTTCAGAAGTGCAGCCAAACAGAGAAGGCTTCAGCAGTAAATGACAGCAAAACATTTCCTTTGTTTCTAGTTGATTTGTTTGGCTTACAAAAATGGTCTCAGCCTTCTTCAGTTTGTTGGAACAGAGAGGCTGCACTTGATAGCCAGTGAGGCTTACTTCAGGGCTGGGGTACACCTGGATCACTCTCAAAGGTGTGCAACACCCAACACTCAAACAGGGCAAGTTGCTGTAGTACCAACACATGCATGGGCATGGCTTCTTCAAGGACTACCTACCATAACTCCTCCCAATCTGAAATATTCTACGTCCATGGATTACAGGTTTGTCTTCTTATTCTTTTCCTCCAGAGACTTTCAATCCCTGTCTGGATGTGTTCTATGTGACCTGCACTGGATTCTCTAGTCCTGCTCTGGCAGGGGGTTTGGACTTGATGACCTCTGGAAGTCCCTTCTGACCCCTAACACCCTGTGATCTGTGACCCTGTCAGCTACCCTCAGCTCTTTATAATGACAGCTCCCTTGAGGGCGTTTTACTTCCTCTAGGGGTCATGTCGTAGCCTTCCTCAGGCATCCTCCCAATGAGCTTTTGGTGTGCAGCTCCTCTTCCTTGATGATTCAGTAACATAACCTTGCTTGTTCCTGTCCTGTAGCAGCTGCTTCTCCTTGTCCATCACTTGACAAGATTTATGTGTTAAAATTCCTCTTTCTAGTTCCTGTCCAACAAAGCTCTCACGGCCTGATCTTGTTCTTGTCCAGTGAAGTGTCTGTGTCTTTATCTTGTTCCTGCCTTGGAAGGCAACTGCAGCCTTGTGAATGCTTGAGGAGTAAATTAAAGCATCTGTCCTGGTAGTTTATGACTGTTCTATGACCTAAAGGTTAACTCCTTACATGAGTTATTTCAACTCTCTTTCCTGGCCATACATCAGGATTCCAAACTGCACAAATTAATTGACTCCACTGATAACATTTTGAATGTTTTTCAAGCCAGGACCAAGTCAGACTCCTCCAGGCTCAGTTCTCATCTCCGGAGAATGCCAAAGCTTTGTGAGTGTTTGCTCTGAGCTCCAGCAGAAGGAAACTCAACTCCAGGCAGCCTCTCTGCAGCCACCTCTGCCCCTCTCTGTGTGTTAGGGCAGACACTTTTGAGGTCACCAGGGTGAGGCTTTCTCTCTTGCACTGGACACAGCAGGCTCTGTTCCTGTCTGTGTGTTTTGTGGTACTGTCCAGGCACAGCAATAGAAATAGATTTGAACTCAAGGTCCCTTGCAGTCAGTCAGTGTCAGCCTTGTCCTTCTCCATTCTGTCATGAAGAGCCTGTTTGATTCTGACACATTCTGCTGGATCCCGTTGGGAGCTCCACATTGGTTCCGGCTGAAGGGCTACCCTGATCTAACCTCTGCATCTGCTTCTCACTGCCCAGAGATCCTGACTGGCTGATAACTCATAACCATGTCAGGCCTTGGTGGGTTTGCCACATGGTTGTGGAGAGGGAACCTGTGGGAGAGCACTCTCCCTAGGCAGGCATGAGCTGTAAACATCTGAGCTCATGCTGCGAACTGTCCTTGGGCTGTCTGGGTCCCAGGACAGGAAGCTGTAAACAATGAGCACCCCACGCACACCTGCAGGGGGCTGAGCTTGCCGTCCCACGGGGTGGACACCAGGGGATTGACTGACCTATCGATACCTTGTTTATAACTCTGAACCAATCTGTACCTTCCACATATGTAAACCTTAGCTAGTTGTGCACACCTCTGCTAAAGGGGTATATAAACTGTTGCACTTCCTGAATAAAGCTGTACTGCACTGCACTGACCATGAGGCTGCTGGCAGCTGAGTCCTCGTCAGTACCCCAATCGATTCTCGGCCTCCCCGGCGGCCTGCCACCCGCAGAATGGCGCCCGAACACCGAGTGATCCCTCCCGTCGCCTCCCGGCTC
>WAAF01016015.1:3908-19057 GCA_013400475.1 Tricholaema leucomelas
CTGCTCTGAGGACAGGCTGAGAGAGTTGGGGCTCTGCAGCCTGGAGAAGAGAAGGCTTCGAGGAGACCTTAGAGTGGCTTTGCAGTATCTGAAGGGAGCCTACAGGAAGGCTGGGGAGGGACTATTGACAAGGTCTGGTAATGTTAGGACGAGGGGGAATGGGTTTGAACTGGCAGAGGGGAGATTTAGACTGGATGTTAGGAGGAAGTTCTTTACAGTGAGGGTGGTGAGACACTGGCACAGGTTGCCCAGGGAGGTTGTGGATGCTTCCTCCCTGGAGGTGTTTAAGGCCAGGCTGGATGAGGCCTTGAGCAAGCTGCTCTAGTGGGAGGTGTCCCTGCCTATGGCAGGGGGTTGGAGCTGGCTGATCCTTGAGGTCCCTTCCAACCTAAACCAGTCTATGATTCATTCTATGATTCTATACCTCACCCCACCTAACTCTATCACACTGCACCCCAGGTCCTCGTCACCCCCACGGTGACTCAGGGCTGGTTTGCTCCTGGGTGGTTTAGTGTCGCGTTTCCTTGGGCCCAGAGCTGGAAAGCAGAGAGGATGTTCTGGGAATTGTTTGCTGTTGGGTTTAATTCATTTTTAATCAGCTGATGGCACTGATTTGCTGCAGACTGTCTTCCCCCAGCCCAGGGTAATCAGGACAGAGTGAGCCTTGTGCTTGGAGTTATTTAGAGAGGCATTTCAGAGGCATCCTGTTAGGGAGGTTATTTAACCATATCTTTATCTTCATTGTGTACTCAGCTTCTTTTTTGCCATGCTCTTCCCAGCATTTAATGCTGAGAGATTTCATTTCATTTGTCATTTGGAGGGAATTCAGAGCCTGCCAAAGGGCCTGGGACCCATAGCCCTGGAGGCTGCCATAATCTGCTCAGACCATCTGGGCTCTGGCTCCCAAAGCAGCCCCAGCAGGGAGGGATGTGGAAAGCTTTAGCAGCCCCATCAATAGGGAAAACTGGGAATGGTTTGAGATGTGGTGACAGAGAGGTGCTCTGATGGGGATCACAGAATCAAGCAGGTTGGAAGAGACCTCCAAGCTCAGCCAGTCCAACCTAGCACCCAGCCCTATCCAATCATAGAACCAGCCAGGTAAGAGACCTCCAAGCTCAATCAGGCCAACCTAGCACCCAGCCCTGGCCAATCAACCAGACCATGGCACTAAGTGCCTCAGCCAGGCTTTGCTTCAACACCCCCAGGGACAGCAACTCCACCACCTCCCTGGGCAGCCCATTCCAATGCCAATCACTCTCTCTGCCAACAACTTCCTCCTAACATCCAGCCTAGACCTCCCCTGGCACAACTTGAGGCTGTGTCCCCTTGTTCTGTTGCTGCTTGCCTGGCAGAAGAGCCCAACCCCACCTGGCTACAGCCTCCCTTCAGGTAGTTGTAGACAGCAATGAGGTCTGCCCTGAGCCTCCTCTTCTGCAGGCTGCACACCCCCAGCTCCCTCAGCCTCTCCTCACAGGGCTGTGCTCCAGGCCCCTCCCCAGCCTTGCTGCCCTTCTCTGGACACCTTCCAGCACCTCAACATCTCTCTTGAATTGAGGAGCCCAGAACTGGACACAGCACTCAAGGTGTGGCCTGAGCAGTGCTGAGTACAGGGGCAGAAGAACCTCCCTTGTCCTGCTGGCCACACTGCTCCTGAGCCAGCCCAGGATGCCATTGGCTCTGCTGCCCACCTGGGCACTGCTGCCTCATCTTCAGCTACTCTCTACCAGCACCCCCAGCTCCCTCTCTGCCTGGCTACTCTCAGCCACTCTGTCCCCAGCCTGTAGCTGGATTGGATGGCTCCTGTCAGTCTCTGATGTGTAACACTGCTCCCAGCGCAGCATCTGCAATTGTGGCCTGAAACTCTGCCAGGGATGTTTAGGTTGGATGTTAGGAACCATTTGTGTAGAGCAAGAGTGGTGAGGCATTGGAGCAGGCTGCCCAGGGAGGTGGTGGAGTCACCATCCCTGGAGGTGTTCAATAAAGCTGTGGCCTTTGGGTCATGGTTTAGTGGCAAGGTTGACTGCTGGACTTGATGAACTTTGAGCTCTTCTCCACCAGAAACAATTCTGTGATTCTAAGGAGCAAGATTTAGCCCCTGTGAGGGGCTGAGTTTTGCTCTGGTGGGTTGGGGGCAAAATTAGACCAGGAGATGGTGACATGCCTACAAAACCTGAACTTTTAACCAGTTGGATATTCCAGCAGCCCAACTTCCCATCCATGCCACCTCCAAAACCATCCTCCCCTAGGGCAGCAGGGAGCAAACCCAGCACCTAGAGAGCAGCTGAACAAACATTCACTTACCCCTCCAAGTCCATGGCTATTCCTAGGCTAAGCACACATAGAAACCTGCTTCCCAGCCAAGCCCCTGGGGCTGATGCTCTGTGAGGAACCACCAGCAAGGCTTCATGACCCCTCAGAGATGCTCAAGGACCAGCGAATTCCCCAGCAGTGGCGGTGCCTTCATGGGGGCTGTGCTCACTTCTGTTTTGCTCTTGTTGCAAGGAGTAAAAGCATCTGTATGGAGGTGGTGAATTATCCCCTTGGCTGGTGTATAGCTAATGTAATTAAGCTTCATCTAAAGACTCCCCAAGGTGCTCCCTTCTCAGCTCAGTGGTTTGCAGCATGCTTGCTCCTAACCACAGGTCTCCAAGCCCACATCGTTTCCTCTTGGGCATCCCTAGCTGCCATTGACAGCTCCTTGGCTATGGGGTTGGTAAATCCATTCTGCCCAGTCCCTGTCCTAGCCAGGAGGTGATTTCTCATCCATGCAGAGGAGTCAGAGGCTGCCAAGCAGCAGGATCAGACCCTCACAAGGGGCTCTATGCAAAGCAGAGGCCACCCCAGTTCAACCCCACGATGATTTTACTGACCTCAACAAAGACTTCCACTGGTTCCAAGCTTGTAAACCCCTGCATGCTCTGCTGCCTCTCCTAATGCTGTGTTTTACAGCAGGGAAAATTGTGTTCCCCTTTCAATTTAGGAAAAGATCCCAGGTGTTCTGGTTCCAGATGTGCAGAGAGCAGCCTGGGCAGCATAAACCTGCTAGAGAGGGCTTACTGGGGGGTTGGGGGGTGGTATTTTAATTCTGGAGGTGTTTGCCAGCACTCTGCCTGCCTTCTGCCAGCTCCTTGCTTTCATTTAGGGATAAAAAGGGAGGTCTGGGTTGGAGCTGGCAGGAGGTCATGGCAGCAAAGGCAATCCCAATTTAGGGATTGCTATTTAGGGGCATCTCATGGGTATGGATTAAAAGGAAAAAACAGGGGAGCCTATCATAGAATCAAGCAGGTTAGAAGAGACCTCCAAGATGATCCAGTCCAACCTAGCACCCAGCCCTGGCCAATCAACCAGACCATGGCACTGAGTACCTCAGCCAGGCTTTGCTTCAACACCTCCAGGGACAGTGACTCCACCACCTCCCTGGGCAGCCCATTCCAATGCCAATCACTCTCTCTGACAACAACTTCCTCCTAACATCCAGCCTAGACCTCCCCTGCCACAACTTGAGACTCTGTCCCCTTCTTCTGTTGCTGCTTGCCTGGCAGAAGAGACCAACCCCACCTGGCTACAGCCTCCCTTCAGGGAGTTGCAGACAGCAATGAGGTCTGCCCTGAGCCTCCTCTGCTCCATCCTGATGCTGCTTTAGATACACCTGAGTGTAGGTTCCTGAATTTCCCATCTTTTCCTTCACCCTAAGCACCTAAAGAGCTTAAACATCCCTGTGTTATCTTCAGCCTCCCCAGCATGATCTCTGAGGTGTACACAGGGCATCACTGGGTGCTTAAGTGCCCCCCACCTCCCCAGATCCTCATGGTAATAATGGCATGGATGAGCAGGAGTTTTGGCTGTCCTTAGAATCACAGAATCAAGCAGGTGGGAAGAGAGCTCCAAGAACATCCAGTCTGACCTAGCACTCTTATGTCCCATTTTAGACTCACAGAGCTGTTTTGATTGGAGAAGATCTCTCAGACCATCACATCCAATCATCACCTAACACCTCCATGGCTACTAAACCGTGCCCTGTCCACACAGTTGTTGAATACCTGCAGGGATGGGATTTCAGCCACTGCCTTGGGGAGCCTCTTGCAGTCCTTGAGAATACTCTCAGTGAGGAAGTTTCTTAGAATCAGCCAGGGTTGGAAGGGACCACNCCTTCTAATATCTAACCTGATTTCTTCTAATATCCAATCTTGATCAACTTTCCCTTCCCAGTGCTCCCCAGTGGAGTCTCAGAGTGGTTCCAGCTCCCCCACATTATCTTCTGTCCTCTGAGCCTGTCTTCCTCTCAGTGCTGCCAAATCAAACAGCACAAAGTATGATCAGGACAATGTGGCAGTTTTTTTCCACCCTCAAAGTGGGATCCATTATTTAGGAAGCTTATTGATTGTGGGAAATAACCCAGGGGCGCTGGAACATGAGCTGCAGCCTCTCTCACACCAGAGACAGTCATTACCTGGGAGCTTCTACAGGCTTCCCTGCTGCCAGACATCACCCACAGACCCACTGGGCTTAGGGAGGTGACAAAACACCAGGCTGGGTCATAGAATCAACCAGGTTGGAAGAGACCTCCAAGCTCAGCCAGCCCAACCTAGCACCCAGCCCTGGCCAATCAACCAGACCATGGCACTAAGTGCCTCAGCCAGGCTTGGCTTCAACACCTCCAGGGATGGCAACTCCACCACCTCCCTGGGCAGCCCATTCCAATGCCAATCACTCTCTCTAACAACAACTTTCTCCCAACATCCAGCCTAGACCTCCCCTGGCACAGCTTGACACTCTGTCCCCTTCTTCTGTTGCTGCTTGCCTGGCAGAAGAGACCAACCCCACCTGGCTACAGCCTCCCTTCAGGTAGTTGTACACAGCAATGAGGTCTGCCCTGAGCCTCCTCTTCTCCAGCCTCAACACCCCCAGCTACCTCAGCCTCTCCTCACAGGGCTGTGCTCCAGGCCCCTCACCAGCTCTGTTGCCCTACTCTGGACACCTTCCAGCACCTCAACATCTTTCTTGAATTGAGGACCTGGCCACAGCCTCCCTTCATGCCCTTTCCAGTAGCCTCCTGGAGCTGCTGGAATCAGGCATTGCTCTCACTTTAAAGCCCCTGAGCTGCATCACTCATCCAAATTTTCCTGCCCTAGCTCCCAGCCATCACTCCAGCTCTGCCTTTCTTTGCCTCCATAAAGACTCTTTAGTGCCTTCTGTGGCATTTCCTTGCCTTGACAGTTCTTACAGGGAGCCATGAAGTCACCTCTCAATCTCTGTGATAAAGTGAGTGGAACGAGCTCTCTCCAGCTGGCAGGTTCCCAATCTTTAGGGAGTTCTGTGACTCCTTCTGTAACCACTCCAATCCCTCACTATCGCGGAGCATGGGCGCTGGACCAGCTGCCAGACTGCTTCTCCTCAGCTGCATCAGTGCTCTACTGGGAATGAAATCATTTAATCATGGAATGCTTTGGGTTGGAAGGGCTCTTCAAAGGTCATCCAGTCCAACCACACTGCAGTCATCAGGGACACAGGGACATCTGCAACTAGAGCCACATCCAACCTGAGCTGGGATGACTCCAAGCATGGGGCATCTACCACCTCTCTGGGTAACCTCGGACAGTGAATTTCTTCCTTCTACCTAGTCTGACTCTCCCTCTTTCAGTTTAAACCACCACACCTTGCCCTGTTGCAACAGACCCTGCTAAAACCTCTGTCTCCATCTTTCTTCTTCGCCCCTTTAAGTACTGAAAGGCTACAAGAAGGTCTCCTTGGAGCCTTCTCCTCTCCAGGCTGAATGACCCCCAACTTTTGCAAGGTCCATCCTCACAACAGAAGGCTTCCAGCCCTTTGATCACTTCTGTGGCCTCCTCTGGCCTCTCTTCAGTACATCCATTCAACACAAGCCCTGTGAGGAGAGGCTGAGGGAGCTGGGGGTGTGCCGCTTGGAGGCGGCTCAGGGCTGATCTCATTGCTCTCTACAAGTACCTGAAGGGAGGCTGTAGACAGGTGGGGTTGGGCTCTTCTGCCAGGCAAGCAGCAACAGAAGAAGGGGACAGAGTCTCAAGCTGTGGCAGGGGAGGTCTAGGCTGGATGTCAGGAGGAAGTTGTTGGCAGAGAGAGTGATTGGCATTGGAATGGGCTGCCCAGGGAGGTGGTGGAGTCACTGTGCCTGGAGGTGTTGAAGCAAAGCCTGGCTGAGGCACTTAGTGCCATGGTCTGGTTGAGTGGACAGGGCTGGGTGCTAGGTTGTGCTGGCTGAGCTTGGAGGTCTCTTCCAACCTGGTTGATTCTAACTCTATAATTCTAATCCTAGATCAGGATAGCATCATTGATCTCAGCTCACTCCCAGCTGTGATACCTCAGGGAGAGGAGAACTGCTGATAAAGGAAGCAATAACAGCAGAAGACTATAAAAGCATAATGAAAAATAATGAAAATGCCACCAATAGTATGAGGATAATTGCAAATGCAGGGAAGGTGGCAGTGACTGCCCACAGGGATGAAGCCAATCACAGAATCTCTTAGACTGGAAAGACCTCCAAGTTCATCGAGTCCAAGCATTAGTTTCACACTGACAAGTCCTTGACCAAACCACATCCCTCAGCACAACATCTAACCACTGTGAATTGCTGTGGTTGGAAAGGACCACCAGGATCAGCCAGGCCAACCTTCATCCCAGCATCCTTCATCACCAGACCATAGCCTCAAGCACCACATCCACTCTCCTTTTAAACACCTCCAGGGATGGTGACTCCACCACCTCCCTGGGCAGCCTGTTCCAGTGCCTGACCACCTGCTCAGGAAAGAACTTCCTCCCAACATCCAACCTAAACCTGCCCTGATGCAACTTGAGGCCATTTCCTCTTGTCCTATCATTAGTAATTCAGGAGAAGAGACCAGCTCCAGCCTCACTACAACCTCCTTTTAGGTCATTGTAGAGGGCAATAAGGTCCCCTCTCAGCCTCCTCTTCTCCAGACTAAACAACTGCAGCTCCTTCAGCTGCTTCTCACAGGTCCTGTTCTGCAGACCTCTCCCCAGCCTCACCGCCCTTCTCTGCACCCACTCCAGCACCAAGCAGGACCTGCATGCTGCTGCTGCCGCCGGTGGTGGTGGGGCTGGTGGAGACACCAACTCGTCTGGATGGAGACACAGAGCTCCAAATTGTAATGGGAATAATTATGACTGTAATGGGGTGGTAATAAAGATAATGGAATGGTAATTGAGGAGGGGATGGCTGTAAAGGAGGAGGTGCAGATAACAGCCTTGTAAAGGAGATGATAGGGAAGATAATGGATGGTAATGGAGTTGTTGTTAAAGGTAATGGAGTTATAATGAGGTGAGGACTGCAGCAGGTAGAAGAGATGGTTGGTTTAAGGAGGACTATGATGCAGAGAGGACTCGGTGGCTAATCCATCAGGACAGGCAGCGCTGGAGGTGACCATAAAGCTAATCCTAACTGAAGGGGTCAATCGTTAAGACAAATGCAACCATGCAACAAGCACGGCAGGAGCGCAGTCCCTGGAGATGCAAGGTGGAGATGCAGCTCCTGGGAAGGGGGAATGCTGTGCTGCAGAGAGAGGGACGAGGCAAAGGAGACAGTAAGAAGCACCGTGACAAATGGTGCAGGCAAGTCTTGTGGGGTTTGCTGCCTTTCAGCATCATCAGCCTAAGAGACAGGAACGGAGGGGGTGGGGGGAGGGGGAAGCAGCCGCCAGCGGTGGCCACATGGCCCCAGGAGGAGATCACCCATGGCAGGCAGGAGGAGCCAGTGCAGCAGAGATGATGGGGATGGGGATCAGCTGATCCCCATGGAGATGGGGATCACCATGTCAGGAGCTAGCAAGGGCTGGCTGGTTCTTGCAGCATTAGAATAGGACAGAACAGAAGAGAATAGGACAGGACAGAACAGAATAGAATAGAATCAATCAGGTTGGAAAAGACCCCCAAGATCATCCAGGCCAACCTAGCACCCAGCCCTATCCAGTCAACCAGACCATGGCACTAAGTGCCTCAGCCAGGCTTTGCTTCAACACCTCCAGGGACAGCAACTCCACCACCTCTCTGGGCAGCCCATTCCAATGCCAATCACTCTCTCTGCCAACAACTTCCTCCTAACATCCAGCCTATACTTCCCCCAGCACAACTTGAGGCTGTGTCCCCTTGTCCTGTTGCTGGTTGCCTGGGAGAAGAGCCCAACCCCCACAGACAAGGACAGACAAGAAGCAGTGCAGCATGCAGCAACATAGGCACCCCCACAGTGGGACAGGCAGGGGACAGCATTTGGTACTGAGGTGTTGATTTTAACTCCTATGCAATGCATCCCTTGAAGCTCATCCCAAGGTCCCCAACTCTTTCAGGCAGAGCAGGTCACCCTCCTACAGCTGCCTGCCACACACCACCAGCCAAGCCCTAGGCCATCTGCCACTGCATCCCTATCCATGAGCCAAGTTATCCTGTCAGAGACAGAAATCAGATTGGTCTGACTTAAGCAGTCCTTGACAAACCCAGGAGTTCTGACCTCATTATCCTCCAGGTTTGTACACATTGATTGCTCCACAACTCCTTCCATTGCTTCCTGCTTTGAAGCCTCTAACACCTGTGGTTGCCCTTCCACAGCTCCCAGCCTGCAACACTGGAGAAACCCTGAATGCTTCCAAGGTTGGGCTGGCACTGGAAGTGAGCCCAGGGAGGATTTCAGCAGGCCCTGCCAACACAAGCATACCTGACTGACCTAAATACCCTGGAAGGTCTTCTCCTCACTGTCTGAGCTGGGCTACTGCACAGTGTAATCATACTCACATAACCAGCTGGGTGAAAGAGAAGGCTGAAGCAAAGGCCATGATTAATTGAGAGAGGTTATGGAGCCTCCTTTTCTCCAGAACAACCTCAGCTCCCTCACCCTGTCTTCACAGCAGAGGTGCTCCAAACCCATGATCATTTTCATGGCCCTTCTGGGGGCCCTTTCGTTGCTGGCAGCTCATATCAGAGTCACTCTGATATGGGTCAAGGACTGGCTGGAAGGCTGGGCCCAGAGAGTGGTGGTGAACGGTGCCACATCCAGTTGGCAGATGGCACCAGTGCTGTGCCCCAGAGAGCACTGCTGGGCACAGTTCAGTACCTTTACTGATGATCTGGACCAGGGGATTGAGTCCAGCATCAGTAAGTTTGCAGATGAAACCAAGCTAGGAGCAGCTGTGGAGCTGTTGGAGGGTAGGAGAGCCCTGCAGAGGGACCTGTCCAGGCTGGATGGGTGGGCAGAGGCCAATGGGATGAGACTGAACAATGCCAAGTGCAGAGCTCTACACTTTGGCCACCACAACCCCAAGCAGCACTACAGGCTGGGGACAGAGTGGCTGAGAGCAGCCAGGCAGAGAGGGAGCTGGGGGTGCTGGTAGAGAGGAGCTGAAGAGGAGGCAGCAGTGCCCAGGTGGGCAGCAGAGCCAATGGCATCCTGGGCTGGCTCAGGAGCAGTGTGGGCAGCAGGACAAGGGAGGTTCTTCTGCCCCTGTGCTCAGCACTGCTCAGGCCACACCTGGAGTGCTGTGTCCAGTTCTGGGCTCCTCCATTGCAGAGAGATGTTGAGGTGCTGGAAGGTGTTGAGAGAAGGGCAGCAAGGCTGGGGAGGGGCCTGGAGCACAGCCCTGTGAGGAGAGGCTGAGGGAGCTGGGGGTGTGCAGCCTGCAGAAGAGGAGGCTCAGGGCAGAGCTCATTGCTGTCTGCAGCTCCCTGCAGGGAGGCTGTAGCCAGGTGGGGTTGGGCTCTGCTGCCAGGCAGCCAGCAACAGAAGAAGGGGACACAGCCTCAAGCTGTGCCAGGGCAGGTCTAGGCTGGATGTTAGGAGGAAGTTGTTGGCAGAGAGAGTGATTGGCATTGGAATGGGCTGCCCAGGGAGGTGGTGGAGTCACCGTCCCTGGAGGTGTTGAAGCAAAGCCTGGCTGAGGCACTTAGTGCCATGGTCTGGTTGATTGGCCAGGGCTGGGTGCTAGGTTGGCCTGGATGATCTTGGAGGTCTCTTCCAACCTGGCTGATTATAGAATCAAGAATTGTTTGTTTATAGACTCAAGAATTGTTTGTGTTGGAAGAGACCTCCGAGGTCACCCAGTGCAACCATCCACCTAACACCACCACAGCCACTGAACCATGTTGCCAAGTGCCATGGCCACACATTTCTTGAATCCATCTAGAAATGGTGACTCCAGCACCTCCCTGGGCAGCCTGTGCCAATGCCTGACCACTCTTCCAGTGAAGGAATTCTTCCATTATCCACCCTAAAGCTCCCCTGGCACAGTTTCAGTCCATCTCTTCTCTTCCAGGCTCCTGACACTAGGGAGAAAAGGCCGACCCCCATCTCATGCCAACCCCCACCTTATGCCAACCTTCTTTCAGAGACTTGTACAGAGCAATGAGGTCTCCCCTCAGCCTCCCCATCTACAGCCTAAACAACCCCAGTTTCCCCAGCTGCTCCCCATAAGCCTTGTTTGCTAGACTCTTCCCTGGGAGGATATCCATCCCTCATCTCCAGCACAGGGCTGGCCAGCAAGCTCAGCACTTTGCATGAGGATTTGATGGGAGATTTGCTGATCATTTGGAAACAGAGCTGGTTACAGATGCTTGATGTAGGAGGAAAATCTGGAGCGGGGGGGAACCCCAAACAAATAAAGAAGGGAGTGAGGAGGGAAGAAAAGCCAAGCCCATGGTAGTGCATGGGAAGGAGATGGAAAGGATCAATGTCTTGGCCACTGGTTTTGATATAAAGCATTTAAGCTGTTTGGAGTCTGTTCCCCTCCCCTAGAGCTCTCTGCTTGGCTAGACTTGAAGTGCTGCCACAGTGTTACTCACACTGAGAAACGCCCAGGATTGAGATCCAGCCCCAGCCCAGGCTGCAACTCCCCTTTGGGGATGGCAAGATAGAGACAAAGAACACAAGTAAAGGCCAGGAGAGAGAAAACAAGGGGGAGACTGACCTGATGCTGGCTGCCAGGAGGAGTCTGGGAGCAGGACATCTCCTCTTAGTTAAGTGGAACCTCACAGAGTGAGGGCTGCCCTCTCTTTTTGCTCTCTGCCACTTCCTTTTCACTAAGTTCCCAGTCTGGTGTCTTAAGAGGCTCTGTCAAAGCTCCACAAAGCTTCTCGGTAACCCCAGCGACTTTGGCTGGGGGAGGTGTTAAATTTGGATGCTGAGGGAAGTGCTGCAGCAAGGCTTGGTGCTCTGAGGTCAGTGCTCTGCTGGCACCCAGAGGAACAGGAGGCTTTGCAACAATGGGACCAGCTCCTGCTAGGATCCTCACACCTTGTCACAGGGACACAACCTGGGTGATTCTATGACCTCAGGGCCTTTCTGAAGTAGGGAGAGAGAGAGAAGAAAGTAAAAGAGAGAGAAAAGATCCCCATTGTGCAAGAGAAAAAGCAGCATTCTTTGGGGGGGAGAGGGTTGTAGATGCCCTAGTGATGGTGAACTCCTGAGAGGCTGCACCCTGTGGGAGAATCCTGCTGGATGCAAGAGCAGTGCAGCTCCACAACACTCCTGGAGCTACCCTGAAGCCTACAGGATTTAACAGCTCAGGATACTCTTTTCAGTAGTGCTTTCAGCCATCCAGTGCAGGGGGTTTATGGCAGGGGGAATCATCCCTGTCCTTTCATAGACCCTGATCTACAAAACCCTGATCCTATGAATAGAATAGCATAGCATAGAATAGAATAGAATCAACCAGGTTGGAAGAGACCTCCAAGCTCAGCCAGGCCAACCTAGCACCCAGCCCTGGCCAATCAACCAGACCATGGCACTAAGTGCCTCAGCCAGGCTTAGCTTGAACACCTCCAGGGACGGTGACTCCACCACCTCCCTGGGCAGCCCATTCCAGTGCCAATCACTCTCTCTGCCAACAACTTCCNACCTCAACATCTCTCTTGAATTGAGGAGCCCAGAACTGGACACAGCACTCAAGGTGTGGCCTGCCCAGTGCTGAGCACAGGGGCAGAAGAACCTCCCTTGTCCTGCTGCCCACACTGCTCCTGAGCCAGCCCAGGATGCCATTGGCCCTCTTGGCCACCTGGGCACACTGCTGCCTCATCTTCAGCCTACTACCCACCAGTTCCTGGGCTCACCAGCAGTGAATTACTGCTGGTGAGCCCAGGACCACGAAATCATCTCCCATGGCAGGCAAAGAGCAGGACTGGATTCATGAGCTCTTTCAGCCAGGCATCAGCCCAGCCTGAGTCAGCCTTTGGGCAAGTGGCAGCAGTTCTGACGTTGCTCCATCCCAGCTGGGTCTAAAAATAAAATGAGACAAGAACAAACCAAAAAAAGTATTCTTAGCCTCAAACTTGTCCCAGAGTCACCCAGGGGACACTGAGATAGAGGAGAGAAGAGAATGAAACGTGCAGAAGGTTGGAAGCACAGCCCTGGATAGCACCAGGTGTGCAGCACCATCAGCTGCCTCCCAGAGCAGACAGGAGCTCCCTACAGTGCCACCTTCCTCCCTCTGCTTTTTTTTGGAGGGAAGAAAAATTAAGGAAAGGAAGCATCTGAAAGGTTGTGCCAGGCCCCAGGTAGTTGGTGCATAAGGCTGTGACAAGCAGGCTGTAAATTCCCATCCTCATCCCTCAGCTCCTGCGGTATTGCTGCCTCCCTCGCAGGCTCAGCTGTGCTCTCTGGAGCAGTATATTAGGGTAATTTATCCCCCACCCCGGGCAGCTCAGCTCATGGGCAGTGTCTGGCTCTTTGCAAAGGTCACTCTGCTTTCTTAGCATCAACCCTGCAGCCAGGTTTGGCAGGAGGACACTGAGACCCACCACAAACTTGTGTTTGCTGCAGTTCCTCCTCCTTCCTTCCCTTCAACAGCATGAAGCGATCTGGAAAACAAGTTGTCCTGAAACATGGCTTGAGGGATTTCCTTTAAACCACATATTCAGGATTCAGGGCCATTTTCCATCTAAAACCATCCCAAGTTTCACCCCAGACAGGTTGGTGAGTTGCTTTAGTAGGCATCACTTTGCCTTTGCCAACCAACACATTACTCTAACAGCCAGACCCAGCCCAAAGCCAGAATAGAATAGAATAGAATCAATCAAGTTGNGGCCTGAAGCCAGGAGCTGGAGCAGCGCCTGTAGGATGCTCCACTGCCCTGGATGGCTCACAGCAGGGCTTACAGACCTGCTGCTCATGAGCAGATTTGCTCCCTCAGTGTCCTGCCTTGTCCCAGGCCCTATTTTTCTGTGCATTTTGCAATAAGAGATGATCCCTTCCAGCAGCCCTGGTAGTGCCTCCCAGCCCTGGGAAGAAGGGACTTCCCAAACCAATACACTTTTATGGCTGTTTAAGATTTGATTTAAGCTCCTGCTGTCACAGCAAATAGAAGAGATGCTTTTTCATGTGCCAAGGAAGGCTGACATCAAAAGCAAGCAAGTTTCCATCAACTATCCAAAAAAAAAAAAATCCTTAGACTGGATGCAAGGATGAAGCTTTTTTACAGTAAGGGTGGTTAAACACTAGCCCAGGTTGCCCAGAGAGGTGATAGGTGTCCCATCCCTGGAAACATCCTAGATCAGGCTGTGAACAACCTGTTCTAAGTCACAGATGTCCCTGCTCACTGCAAGGGGTTAGACTAAGTGATCTTTAAAAGTCCTTTCCAACCCAAACCATTCTAGGGCTCAGGGGTGACCTCATTGCTGTCTACAGCTACTTGAAGTAGCCAGGTAGGGGTCAGTCTCTTCTCCCAGGCAAGCAGCAACAGAACAAGGGGACAGAGTCTCAAGTCTCAAGAGAAGGGCAATGAAGCTGGTGAGGGGCCTGGAGCATAGCCCTGTGAGGAGAGGCTGAGGGAGCTGGGGGTGTGCAGCCTGCAGAAGAGGAGGCTCAGGGCAGACCTCATTGCTGTCTACAGCTACCTGAAGGGAGGCTGTAGCCAGGTGGGGTTGGGCTCTTCTGCCAGGCAAGCAGCAACAGGACAAGGGGACAGAGTCTCAAGTTGTGGCAGGGGAGGTCTAGGCTGGATGTTAGGAGGAAGTTGTTGGCAGAGAGAGTGATTGGCATTGGAATGGGCTGCCCAGGGAGGTGGTGGAGTCACCGTCCCTGGAGGTGTTGGAGCAAAGCCTGGCTGAGGCACTTAGTGCCATGGTCTGGTTGATTGGCCAGGGCTGGGTGCTAGGTTGGCCTGGCTGAGCTTGGAGGTCTCTTCCAACCTGGTTGATCCTATGATTTCCAGTCTGACAACAAGTCATCATCATCTCTCTCATGTCTCTGAATCCTGCCTGCATCTCAGAGGTGTAAATCAATTTCCAGGCTTTTGCAGAATTGGATTCATAACTCCAGAGCCTGGGGTCACATGCACTCGAGTGCCCCATGGGAATCCAAAGGTTGCTGGAGTGCTCTTCAGAAAATATTACTTAAGCTCCTCAGAAAGGCAGGCACTTCATGAGGGCTCTGTTGGGTTTATTACCACGCTCAGAAGCATTATCCTGTGGTTTAAGTGCAGCAAATATTCAAAACACAACCTCCAGCAAGGAAATCCATAGTCTGGGCAGTTGTTGACAGGTATGTAAGTCACCTCAGTGGAAGCAGCTGCCTGTTTGAGCATCCAGCAGCTTCTCCCTGTTCAGATGCTCTACCTCCAGCTGGAACAAGACTTCCCCACCCAGCTTTAGCAGCCATGCTCACCGTTTTCCAGGGCAATTATCCAGGGGGAGAATTCCAGGGGGAGAATTCCAGGGGGAGATCTAGCCCTAGGGCAAATAGAATAGGTTTACCTAATGTGCTCAGGGCAAGGGTTTCCAGCTGCATCCAGCAGCTTCTCCCTGTTCAGATGCTCTACCTCCAGCTGGAACAAGACTTCCCCACCCAGCTTTAGCAGCCATGCTCACCATGTTCCAGGGCAATTATCCAGGGGGAGATATAGCCCTAGGATAAAAGGAATATGTTTGCCTAATCCAGATATATCCCCAGGACAAATGGAATAGGTTTGCCCAATCCAGATGCAGCCCTAGGTAAAGTGGAATAGGTTTGCCTAATCCAGATGTAGCCCTAGGGCAAGTGGAATAGGTTTGCCTAATCCAGATGTAGCCCTAGGGCATATGGAATAGGTTTGCCTAAGGCAGATGTAGCCCTAGGGCAAGTGGAATAGGTTTGCCCAATCCAGATGTAGCCCTAGGGCAAGTGGAATAGGTTTGCCCAA